>VNJQ01004501.1:0-199536 GCA_008042515.1 Drosophila truncata
ACTGTGAGCGCCACAAAATTTGCCAATTTGTGGGCAAAAAGTCGACAACATTTTTTGCATTAGAAAAAAAGAAACATGCAATTCATTCCGAGAGCTTATCTTGCACCGATCTAGGACCTCAACCAGCTTTGGAGTAATAAATTCCTTTTTTTTTTGATGATTTGGCTTTTCATATTTTCGTTTCCTTGGGCGGGTGGACGGATATTTACATTTATGCTCATAATCGGTAGAATCGCTATCGGTAAAATTATCTAGCTCTTCAGATACCTGTGCAAATTCCGCCAGAATCTGGGCTAAGCTTGCCGATTAGGAAAATGCTTTCGGTAGCCATAATTTGTTTAAAAGTAGTTCGAAATCTGACAAGAAACGGAATGGAGTAGAGTAAATTCTTTTTTTTACACGTAATTTTTAGCGAAACTTTAGGGCCATTGCGCACCGTCTAAACGTTGGAAGAAAATTTTTCTGTTTTCGCATAAATTTATTGGACACTGAAACCTACCATTTAAGATGCTGAGCTCAGTTGACCTAAAAAAAGTCCACCCTAATGTACATATATATGGCCTTTTGCTCCTTCTCGCTCTAAGTGCTTCTTGATGTCCTGACCAGACTAACTAATGACCAACGCCTAGGCTAAAATATTGATCAATAAATTGCTGCAACGAAAATAACTTAAGACCCGAATGTGAATGGACAAATAGTTGATGCAGTTAGCAGTTAGCTTTTGGTTGCCTCTAGCAGTGGGTGGTTCTTAGGGTGATGCGTGGACAGACATCCTTGAAGCACACACACACACACACAAACGGAGAGTGAGAGAGGAAACGAAGCTAGCCAACCGAAAATATTTCAAATTCATGACAAATGCATAAGATTTCAACAATACGGGCAGAGAGGGAGAAATAGAGGCCTCCTTGTTACATGTAACCCCAAACAGTTAAGTGCAATAAACACACACACACACACACACAACACACACACAGCTGGGCCAGGCACAATCACAATCAAATAAATTACACAGCATTTAATAATTCATGCAAAAAGCGGCCACAAACACACACAGAGGCCAGAGGAGCAGCCTATGCTTTGTGTGTGTGTGTTTTAAGACTTGATAATTTCAAAAATCAACAGGATATATGTGTATTCATAACTTCAAAATGCATTTCGACCACACACTCATACACATAAGAAACGGCAATGGGTGGAAATTGGGCTGAATGGCTCCGATTTCGCCCTTTTCTCCCTTATCGGCTGTCTCGCTCTGTATTTTCCTGCTGCACATATCGCTCACATGCCATTGCACTCAATTAAAATCCTTTGTCGGCCAGCTTTCTCTCTCTAACCTATTCCTGATGGGGTCCTGTCGTCGGCAGGCATCTCGCTCGCACGCAGGAGTTAAATTTTCGTAGCCATTTTTGTTATTTTGTAGTTTTAGTTTAAATATTTGATAGCCTGCATATTGATTGGTGCTCAGTGCAACGTGGCGCATGAGTAATAAGTTTTTCCTGGCTATATACAAGGCTTGTGGGGAAATATTTACTTAGATAACGGTTTGATTGGACTGCTCAGAGTGCTTCTCAAGGTGTTTTCTGCTCGGACTTTGGCCAAATTAGCAGCTGCCTTCGCTCTCTCTCAGCAACAGCAACAGCAGCAGCCTCACTAATCTGCAAATCCAAAGAGCTTGCCATATTTCCAGCCTGATTATATTTGTGGCCAGCCCAGACGAAGGCTGAGTGCCGCCATTGTTGGGCTTAAGGTTTGCGCCTACGCAGCACACAAAGTCTGTGCAACACTGCAACACGGCCAGGCCATAATGTATGCTACAAATCTCGCCAAAGCAACGCATTTTGTAGCCATTTAAGCCACTTGCATAAATGCAGATGGCCGCCGCCCGAAAGAAAACACACTCGCAGAACCTGCAATCTGAGTTCCACGGAGAAGGAGAAGACCCCTCACCGACTCGTGTGTGTGTCTGGCCCCATCTGAGGGGGTGTGTGTGTGTGTGTGTGTGAGGTGTGTGTTTGTGGCATTGACCAAGTGAAGGGGTGGCGGCAGCTACCAAGCAGGGCCATGGCTGCAGCCTGGACGACGTCGTCGTCGTCGTCGTCAAATGAATCTCATTTGCATTTAAATTAGGAATGAAGCCCGATTTGTTGTTGCCTTTTGGGGCTAAGAGTGGGTAGTGCAACTTCTAGGGATACACTGATAACAAAAGTGGGTAAAAGTAAGTTTTCAAATAAGATAAAGTGGCTGAAAAATTTAAAAAATCGAAAGTA
Source organism: Drosophila truncata (assembly GCA_008042515.1). Classification (NCBI taxonomy): domain Eukaryota; kingdom Metazoa; phylum Arthropoda; class Insecta; order Diptera; family Drosophilidae; genus Drosophila; species Drosophila truncata. The sequence goes on from VNJQ01004501.1 coordinate 2,271, forward strand.
AAGACTCATCTTCCTAACTTAAGAAGTTACTTCAGCTTAAATCATTATATTTTTAAGGTTATTGCTACTAATTTCTCTCTCTGCATCGTTAGGGCTGCTGGCTAGGTGCTGGGCTCGAATGGTGGTGAACAATTTTTAATGAAGACAGCGCAGCTACTTAGGCACCCATGCATGCATGCATGTCGCCTTTTTCCCCTTTTGCCGCCCTCTGATTGCGGCAACGATTTCGAACTCACTTTTTCGGACGACAAGTTGGCCGATTGCATGGCAAACTAATGGCCAACAGCTTGGCCAAATAGCACACACACACACACACCTCCCTAGTTATGGCAAATATGTTAATAACCTTTCTTTCAAGCGGTCGGGGCTTAGGCGGGAGCTCTGTACAAAATTTTAATTAGAAATGTTATATGAGTTGCACGTTTTCTGGCCTCCATATATCCATACTGACTCTGCCCAGCAGGGGTTAAGGGTGCCCGGCAGATGAGTCTGGCCAAGCTCATTTTCCAGTTGAATGGGGTTAAGTTTTCACTGTTTACTTGGGTTCTCGTTAAAATTATAATCATTAAGTATATGATGGGAAAATAGAGTGGGAGAGTCGGGAAAAATCAAAGTTATTTAAAAAAAATATTATATATATATTATTTATAATTTATTTAGAATATTTCATAGCTAAGCTTAGTAGAAAATACCTTTAAACCCATATCTTTCTAATGCTATCCTTAGTCACCTCTACCCAGACCCATCGATTACATTCCCTTCAGTTGTCGCTGCCCGGGCAGTTCATTCATGTCCAACTTATGCATAGCTTGGCTTTAATTAACGCTAATGCTGCCATTACAACAATCTAAGATGGAAGCCAAGGCTGCCATGTTCCTCCACCGTTGGCTCTATCTCTTTCCAACTGGGCGCTGCTGCCAAATGCAATGAATGCAGCTATTCATTTATGTCAGCGGTAATGACATTTTACATTCTGCATTGGGGATTGGGATCGGGAGCAGGAATAGCTATAGCTATAGGTATGGGTATGGGTATAGGAACTGGGCGTGTGTGTTGTCCATGACAACAGCGGAAATGCTGGTAGGCTCTCTCGCCTTCGAGGAGGTGGAATTGGAGTCGGAATCCCCCTGTGGGCTCGGCTGCCATAGACAAGTGTCAGTGGTAATTGAAAATACGAATATTAATTCCGAAGTGTTCTACGAGGGCAGAGCCAGAACGAAAGTGTGGCATGTTCAAGTAGTCAGTAGACATGGTGAAAATATTTCACGAGGAAAGTAATTGCATTTAAAGGGCACACTGATGAGGGGAAAAGTATGTAAGAGTTCCTTAATAATTAGAAATATTAGTTATGATCTTTTAAAAAGAATATATTGTAATTATTTATAAATTTCTCATTATTTTCATCGAGGTTTCCACTCTTTTTGTAATATTTAACCCTTAGAAGGTGGTTTTTGGTTAAGTTTTCCCATTAATTCCTCCCTCCCAAAATGTTGCCTGTACCAAAAGGTATTCCTTCCACTCTCGAATTACGCATTCAATCACCTCGCACCGGTGGATACACACGAGGAGGCTGCCGTTGAGTAGCTCCAACAGTAGCGCCTCCACATCCAAAAGGGGCACCACCCCCGGGAAAAAAATCGCTGGGACAATAAAACGGGTGTGTTGGTCTACGGCTAAAACAAAAAATTTGTTGTGCCTGCCACCCCATGGGGGAAAAGTGGAAGGGAATGGGAAAATGGGAGAGGCAGAGAAAGCTCCGAGATGAGCGGAGGGTGCAACCAATCAGCGAGGCCCGAAAAAATGTTACTTTTTCCTTTTCTTGATGCCAACGCAGCGGCGAATGAGAAATATAGAGGAAAAGCGTTAGCACTCGCTCGCACACATGTGGAAAAAGGGAAAAACAGTCACCCAAAGCGCCAAACTTTTGTGTGTTTCCTCGGCGGCTGCCTAAAAAATAAGAATAACAAAGGCGCAGCCAATAAGAAGGAGAAGACAGCGGCAGACAAACAGCAAACAATACATGGGGCCAACGAAATGCGATGAAGCATATATGAAAAATCCCAAAAAATAACGAGAGAAACTAAAAAAGTCAGCACAACATTTGTGCGCGAGCAAATGGTTAAAAACATCAGGAAAAATGGCAACAGGCAAAGGTCTGAGACTGTGTAAAATGGCCGAAATGGAGGCTTAAACGTGCGACTCAAAGGGTTTTCGGGGATATGAGTTGCTGCAGGTGACAATGCAACTTGCAGAGGAACTACTATCCTTTGGAGGAGATATTGGGATATGAATAAAAATAAATTCCTTTGACTTTGCTGGGTTAACCTAAGGAGACAAAAATTGGGAGGAATATTTAAAGATATAAAGAAATTTCTATTACTTTTAAGTTATTCTACTAAACTTTGCACAATTATCAACAAGAATTCTGTACAATCAACATAATAATTAATACATTTTAATACTTTTCTCCTTAATTCTCTTAGTCTTTCCCATTTCTTTCCCATTTTCCCAAGTATTAATCTATTTCCCCTTCCTTCCCAGGTAATAAATAATTGTTTTGCCCATCAATTGTCAGCGATGCTAAGCCTTTTCGCCTCTTCCCAAACCCTTGTCCAGCTCTACAACCAATTCCAATTAAAAATTTTGATGCAAATGAGCAGCGGAGAGGCAAACGAATCAGCTCCCTGGGGCTACATTGCGGCAATAAATGCCGCGACAGACACCCAGCCCCAGAGCTCCAGCCAGAACCCGAACCAGAACCACCCCGAGCCATCACCCTCATGGCTGACCACCCAAAGTCGATGGCCAAGAACTGGGGAGTTGCGGGGTGTGTGGCACTGGGCAACTTTTACTTTTTATTTTTGGGCGCAAAGAAATGGCAAACAAAAAAAGAACGAGAGAAGTGTGCCGCCAAAAGTGAAAAGCAAGCAAAAGTGCGAAGCTTTTTTCATATGGAGAAAGGGGAAAGGGGGTTTGGTTATTTTCCAACGGGTGGCCAGGTTGAGGATTTATGCTCGGACCGAAAGGAGTGGGTGGCTCGGGGCACACCCGTACAATTGCATTTATTTGACCAGAGCGCCGCCCGATGATGACCGCTGCTGCTGCAGTGGACACAGGGAGAACCACTGTCCAGTGTCCAGTGTCCAGTGTCCAGTGTTCAGTGTCCTGGCGCCCGGCGCCCCCAAAGAATAACTGCGGCTGACCAGCAACCAAGCAGTCAGAAAGTTGTAGCAAGCGACCGGGCCAGGCTGTAAAAAAGAAAAGCAAACGAAAAGAGAGGAAAGCACAAAATTAAAGGCACAAAAAGGGGGGGGAAGGGGGCGAAAAAAAAGTAGAGTAGAGTAAACGGAAAAACGTAAAAAAATTGGGACAGGCACAAGGCTTTTTTGGGGGTTGAGTTTTGCCGGGAGTTGTCCTGGACAATGCTTGGCCTTCATTGTTGTCAAGCGGGCAATGCCGCCACCTAAAGCCACCCCCCAGCGCCCAGTGGGGTTGATTGAGTGGCGCGCCCATTGATGTTGCTGCTGTTGCTGATGGACCAGCCAGGACCTTCGCCCATCCTCCAGGCCAGACCAGACCAGGCCAGGCCAGTCCAGGCCTTTTGCCGTTTTTGTTTTGTTCCCTTTTTTCCATTCGACCAGCCGAACTCTGCTCCTTCTCTTCTCCCCCTTCATCGTCCATCATTTTTTACACATTTTTGTTTTGGTTTTTGTGCTTCGCTGTTGTTTTGTTTGGTTTTTTGTTTTCTTTCGCTCATTCGCCATGCGACTGTCAGCTGCGCTCTTTCCATATAAGGGAAATCCCCCTCACTTACGCTATATATTATATGTATACAGCCGATACATGCCCACGTGCCGGTTATATATATAGATTGAAAATATATATCGAGGAAAATTGCAATGTCTGCAGCTTGCAGCTTTTGTTTGTCGCCGCCGGTGGGTGACTGTAAATTGCAGCTTATACTCTCCACCTTAATCGACATCACGGCGGAAATTGCGCAAGAAATCGCCGCGTCACATCAAACACAGAATCTGTTTTATTTTTTTGTTTAGAGAGTTGATGAAGCAATTGATGGGCAGTTGATTTTTAGCAGGATTTTAAGAGAAGGTAGCGAAATGGAAAGATAAACACTAAGCAAGAAAATGGCAGAGAAGTTCCTTAACTTATTTTTCTACAAAACAACTTCATATCATTTTTAGCAAGCAATCTCAGCTCCTCGTTCGAGTGTCCAAATGGGGAAATTATCAATTCAGGCACATAAAGCAACATAAATATTAATTGAAAAATATTTTCACATTTCGAGAAGGAAAACTACGCACACACTCACTCGTTGCTGTGATGAAATTATGTGCATTTGCATTAAACAAAGCATTAAATATGCAAAAGTGCAAGGCCCCGGTTTGCACCACGCCCCGAAAAAGGCAAAAGGGGGTTGGGTACGAAAGCATATTGCCGGGCACAGCAGGCGCTGTTTTTCTGGATGGGCCTTGGGTGACCAAAAATAGAACAAGTCAAATATTTTTCGACAATTTATGAGCCGGCAGAGCAGCAGAGCGGCAGAGTTGTTCCTCCTCCTCCTTCTGTTTCTCTCCTCCATGTGGGGTGGTTGGTTGGTCAGCTTGTAACGTGTGGAGAACACATCCTTCTCCCCTCCACTCCTCCTGGCCCATCCGATTCCCCCATTTGCCACGGAAAAAATGCCATTTGCAATTAAAGCAAACAAGCAACGCAACCGTTCGGCGACGTCGACTTGCCTCGCGTTTTCGCTTTCTTTTTGCGCGGCTACTTTTTGGCAATTGCATTTTTTTACAGCCCCATCAGCACCCCTCCCAACCTCTCAACCTCTCAACCTTCCCTTCCCTTCTTACACTGCCATGGCAAATGGCCGAGCAGGAGCTGCCCAAGCACCCAATGCCACCGCCACCGCCCACTCCTCCCCGCCGGTTGGTCACATGTGTGAATTATAATTTCGCGTCGCGCTCAAAAGCATGCTGCATAAAAAAGCACAGACAGCGAGGGCTGACAAGGAGAGTGGGTCCTGGGGGGCAGGGGGTAGCATAATAAGAAGAAAAGCAAAGGCTCTGCCATCGCGTTTTCCATTTCGCGCCGGGCTTTTGCTTATCACATTCGAGGCTGTCAAGTGCTCCTCCCGTTTGTACCGCCCCCGTGATCCCTTTCCCCCAGCGAACAAGCGAGCGAGCGAGCGAGTATCTCTTGCTCTTTGCAATAATTCAATTCATTTTCTATTTTTTTGACTTATTTTCATTTGTCGGTGGCACAACAAAAAGAGCGAAAAGAATGCCGGAGGGAAAATGTGGAATACGTGGCGGCTGCCCAGCCGATTGTTGGGCGGCTTTAAGTGGGCTTCACTGTCCGGTTGCTGAGTAGAGGCGATGGGGTGTGTGATGGGGTGTATGTATGGTTTTTATTTTTACCTATTTGCTGGGCAAAAAGTAATGGTTATATTCATTCTTTGGATTTATAAATGTTATCTTTATTACTACATACGTATTGATATGTTTCCAAATTATGTATATTTCTTATTACAATTTTTTAAGAGGTTTTATTGAACTATGAATATAGGAAGGTATTGAAAATATCCTTGGGTTTGATAAGGAACTCTACAGATAATATAATTTTTTGTACAATTAGTTTGTTTAGCAATGAATATATAATTTACAAAATACTATTCTACATATTTTTAATTACTTAAATCAACTTTTAATAAAATAAGATGGTCTGTCAATTCCTTATAGTCTTAAAGCTAATTTTGAAAAATATTTAAATGTAGAAGAGTTCAAGACAGCAAAAATAATTAATACTCAATATTTAAAAGGCAGTCCTTCCTTTTGGTTTTCTTTTTCTCTTTAATTCTTGAAGTTAATTAAATTGAATTGAATCTGATTTCAATGATCAGCGTCTCTCAATCTCACAACCTTTCCCTCTGCAAACTATTCAAAGCAAAGTCATTACTTTAGCCCAACACACATCCATTCCCCCGACCATATATGTACATCGGTTTAGAATCCAATGACTTCTCGCTTGGCCAATGCTAAATCAGTTTTTAATTTCCGCTCATTTGCGGGGCTACAAAAACAGAGCTGTCCGGCAACAAAGGCCGGCCATCGGCTCCAGCGCCTCATTATGGCGGCCACGTTTTGTTCTTCAACTTTTAGCGGCAATGCCGTAGCTCTGCCGTAGGGACACCCACACACCGCCGAGGTCCTTTTCAATTGAGCGTGAGTAAATATGTTGAAAAGTTAATTCATTGCACATCAGTGGACGCCGAACTACTCGGTGGATGTGGGTGTGGGTGTGGGTGTGTGTGTCTCTGTAGTTGCTGTCAGCGGCCGTCTGTTTGCCGCCTGTTTGCATAAAGGACATGGACTCCGCCACCCACCCACACACCCATTTATATAGATAAAAGGAGCATTAAAAAAAAGCACGGGGACACTCGCAGGACATTAACGTTGCCAGAGTGCCGGCTTTCTTTTCCTCTTTTTTTTCCATACTCTCCACCGTTCTCGGCGTGTCATAAATTTAGTTCGATTTGCTGTTCAATGACATTAACTCGGTTCGTCCTGGCAGGACCTTCTTCTATTTTCCCCGCTCACTAGTTAAGCAGTGGCAAGTGACGGCGCCAATAAATGTCAATTTTAAATGTATCTGCAGCACGTTGCCGGGAAATTTATCAAGTGCTTTAATTAATGTGACTACAACTAGAGTCCTGTCACTGTTAGTTAGTGTTCGATAGGTGAAGAATAGATGAAGCGCATATGATGGATGATGGATTTATGGGGTACTTCCCCGTAATGGTTGCCTTAATATTCACCTATTTAATCGGTGGGCAGAGAGCCTTATCGTCTGTCTAATTGCAATCGTGGGAACACCCACCAAAACATTTCTATTTATTTGCATAAATATATATTTTTTTTTAACACTTTGCCAGCGTTTGCTGTCACGTTTACTGCTTATTTTTATTGCTTTTCCTTGGACCTTCCCTGTTCCGATTTTACCATTTTTTCTGCTCCCTTTCGATTTTTTTTTGGTCTGTACTTTGCACTACAATTATGTTAATTTCCTATGCAAATAAAATTTAATTGAAGCTCCGCCGCGACGCAAAGAAGGGTCTTGGCGCTGGTCCTGCTCATGGCATTAATGTTCCTTCCCCTAAAACTCCCTTGGCAGCATTAATTGCCAATAATTATATTGGTTTACCTTGCCAACCGTTTTTTTTTTATTTTGCTTTTTAAGGATTCTCTTTCGTCCTGCTAGGTATTTACCCATTCTTTAAATTGAAAGTCGTTTGGCAAATTGTATTTTAAAGAGACCAATAATACCATATTGTTTGGGGGATCGCTTAAACGGCTAATCAAGTCAATATTGATAGGTCCCAGACCCCCCTCCCCGGAATCGCCACAATTGCAACCAATTAAATTTGCATAAATTGGCCAGCTCATCCGCGCTGGCAGATCAAAATGCCAAACAATAAATGTGCTCTGACAATTACAACAAAAATTAAATTAACTTATTAACACGCCCCATGTAAATGTCGCCTCGACAGACACAAATGAAATGTAATACGAGTCCGAAAATGCCGACGCTTAAATATATAATCCAATCAGCAAACAATGAACGGGGATTCAGGACTCGTCATTAGCCTGGAGGGTGGGAGATATTTCAGCAGGACAATTGACAAGGCATTAATGGCAAAAATATAATTCAATTTAGCACTCAATGAATCATATATTCAAGAGATTACTTACTGAACTTATGGAATATTTAATAAACAATTAGTTATATTATAATATAGATACATTGTTTCAACTTTTTGGAGAGTTTAAATTATATTATTTATCTGCAATTGCTCAGTTAATTAATGGGAAATTTATTCAGAAAAAAATACCAAGTTTCAAACAAAATAAAACTAATCAAAACCTTTATTTTTTTTCAGGACTTTGACAAGGAGATCAGCTGCCACAAGATCCACTCCCCAAGCAGCAGCAGCCAAGCCCACAGCCTGCACCACCAACATCACCGCCACCACAGTCACAGTCACAGCCACACTCACAGTCACAGTCACAGTCACAGCAGTCGCAGCAACCACAACGCTGACGACATGGAGATCCTGCTCTCGCCCCCGCCCGCTAACCACTCCCATTCGCCCTCGCCGTTCGACAGCAAGGATCATGTCAAGGAGCTGGAGTTCTACAAGAACCTGGCAGCCAAGGCCGCCTCTCTGGCCAACCAGCACTCCTCGCCGCCCTTGCCCATGGCACTGCCCCTACCTCTGCCCATGCAGATCGATGGGGATGAGGATGAGAACGAGAACGAGGGAGAGGGCGAGGCCGAGGCGGAAGAGCAGGCGGCGGAGGAGATGCGGTTGCGGCGGGAGGAGCAGGCCCAGGCCAAGGCGTTCGCGGCACATCTAAATGGAACTAGTGAGTACATATCGAAAGCCAAAAGGAAAATACATATATCTTTCGGGGATGGAAACTGTATGCTGGGAAAATATTGGGCCTAAAATATTAAAATATTAAACAGAAATCACATATTTTCGGAACCATTTGAAGGGATTCAAAAACTCTAGAGTCTAGACACTTCGAAAGTACCTCCAAATAATTTGATGTTTATTTTTTATGTTCATTTCCTGTTTAAAAAATTAAGTTAATGTAAATTTTCGTTTATAAGAATATTTATATGATAGGTTTTTGGGCAAATCAATGCTTGAAAATATTATAACAGCAAAAAAATGCATTAATTTCAATTCGGAAGCTATTCTATGCTGGTTTTTACTAAATAAAAAAGTCTACATATGAATTTTTGACAATTTTAATGATTTAATGTAACCAAGAAAATGTTTTCTGCCAAACACAGTTTTAAGAATGCTATTTCCCAGTGTTTTTTTTTCAAAGGCATTCCCTCTCTGAGTGTAATTTACGACTGCGCTTATTTGGCTGCCTTTACATTTACTTAACGCTCTAATTCCCTCAGACTAATTTTGTATAATTTATCTAAGACTTCTCTGCACGGCGAGTTTCCATCCTCGAAGGCCGACACACCGACACAGTCATTTATCCCCGAAAAACCCGAAAACCCAGCCCGGCCAAAGTAAACTGGCAATTAGTGCTTGGCCCCCATCCTTTGCCACCACTAATTCGGCAAAGAGTTTTGCAACAAAAACTAATGACAACATTTTGTGTGACTCTTGTTCAAAATCCCACAGTGCAAGACATGATAAATTTGCAAAAATTACAAAATTTGGCCACGCTACAGCAGCAGCAACAGCAACAGCAGCATCAGCAGCATCAGCAGCAGCAGCAGCATCCGCATCCGCATCATGGGCACCAGCATCCGCACCAGCATCAGCATCAGCATCATCATCACCATCCCGCCACGGCCGCTGCACTGGCAAGTCTTCAAGGATTAGCTGCCTCCGTGTTCAATTCACCGTTGAATCTCAGCGTGGGCGGAGACCCGGCGACCACAGGAGCTGCAGCAGCAGCAGCAGCAGCAGGAGTGGGAGCTGGCTCTGGGACTGGAGTAGGAGGAGCCACATCCGTCTCGCCCACCCTTAATGGCGGCAAAAGCAAAACGGCCAAAGGTGGCGGTAGTGGGAGCAGCAGTTCGGGCAACAACTCCGGGGGATCCGGCCAGAACTCCGGCACCAACAGCTCCGCCCAGCAGCAGCAGCCGGATAATCCCAGCAGCAGCAGCTCGCCGCATCCCCTTAGCGCCTCGACGCTGGCCAATGTCCTGGCAGCGGCCACCGCCTCGCCCCCGCCCAGCCTGCAGGCGCCGCCGGCAAGCGCCCAGATGCCCCAGCTGATCCTGGCCTCCGGGCAACTGGTGCAGGGCGTCCAGGGTGCCCAGCTGCTTATACCCACGGCCCAAGGTGAGTGATGAGGGGGATAGTTGGGGTATCAATAACATAGTTGACTTGGCTTGACTTTTAGCGAATCCTGGCGAAGCGAGTCGCGGGGCATTAGAGGCCATAAAGCGATTAGGGTAGCTTTCAATTTCCTCTCTTTGTGTGTGGGGGAAAAAGGATACGTGGTAATCCTGCAAAAACAACTAAGACAAGGGAATATTTTGAAACCAGCGAGGGGAGGGAAATAGACACTTATTTTTTAAGGATAGTTGAGATACTTAAAGTGGTTTGAAACAGGAAAAAATTATTTATAGGAGGTTGAAGTTGAGCCACGTTTGAAAATCATATTGTCTACATTAAATTATATCCTTCTCTACCCCCTTTCAGGCATTGCCGTTCAGACCATCCTCACCATCCCAGTGAGTCCACAGATTCCCACCTCGGAGCAGTTCTTGCCCAATGCATTCGGAGCCTTTGCCAGCTACCAGCAGCAACAGCAGCAGCAGCGGGAGCAGCAACGCGAGCAGCAGCGGGACTTGTTGCCGCCCTCGCTGGCCGCCCTGCAGCATGCCACCGCCCTGCCTCAGCTGGCCCAGACACCCACGAATTTACTCAAGCCCAATCTCTTTTCCACGGGCGTGCAGCAGCTCTTGACAGCACTGCACCCGGAGCTCTTTGCCGCCGCAGCAGCCACACATCAGCAGCAGCGGGAGCAACAGCATCAGCAGCAGCAGGTGCAGCAGCATCAGCGGGAAAGGGAAAGGGAAAGAGAGCGAGAGAGAGAAAGAGAGCGAGAACGAGAAAGAGAGCGGGAACGGGAGCAGCATCTGGGCATTGGCCACCTGCCGCACTCTCATCTGGCTGCCGATCTGAGGCGCTCGTCGGAGAGATCCCCGCCAGCTAGTTCGCCCACGGGTGGCAGCCCAGGACTGCCGGTCAAGGGACCGCCACAAGCGCCACCCGGAGCCGCCTTCCTGCTGCAGCAGCAACTGCATATCAAGTCGGAGACGCAGACGCACCTGCACCATCACCTGCAGCAACAGTCCTCTGCCTCAACGGTTTCCTCGTCGCTGCCCCAAATCAGCCTAAGGCATCCGGATGAGCTTACGGCGCCTCAAATGGATATAAAACCTTTGGAGCTCAGTGCTAGCAGCTCGCCGCCGGCACCACCGCCACGTCACCACTTCGGACACAGTATGCGCTCGCCCAAGCACAGTCCGCAGGGTAGGCCCACGTCCGGCGGCATGAATCTCAGCCAGCATCACGATCGGCACGAGAGGCTGGAGCGACTGGAGCGACACGAACGACGCTCGCACACGCCCACGGCGACGGCCACCCGGGCCAGTGTGTCCTCCAGCTCGGGCGGAGGACACCTGGGCGGCAGCTTGGCCAGCGGCAGACTCTCGCCGCCGGCCTCCATGCCATCCAGCTCGGCGGCCAACAGCATCAGCGACAGAGGCTACACATCCCCGCTATTCCGCACGCACTCGCCCCAGGGCCATGCCCTCTCGCTGGGCGGATCTCCGCGTTTGGAACGGGATTACCTGGGCAATGGACCCAACTCCGGGGTGGCCACCTCGACCAGCAGTTGTGGGGCGCCATCGGCGGCGGCGGGTTCGAGTGCGACGGCCAACGTACTTAGCAGCATCAACAGGTAAGTGAAACTTGATCATTTACTGTTGGGAGTAGCTTAGTAATGGCTTCATTACAGACTCAATGCCTCCAATGGCGAGCTGACCATTACCAAGTCTTTGGGAGCACCCTCGGCCACGGCCACAAGAGCCTCGTCAGCCTCACCGCGCGAGGATTCACCGGGTCCTGGACCGTCCACGTCAGCCGGAGTTATGATGCAGCCGCTCAAGCTGAGCCCCTCGTCGCGCAGCGAACCGCCGCACATGTCGCCCAATGGGAATGACAATGACAACGACCTGCTCATGGACTCTCCGAGTGAGTAAAGATCGATTCTTTCTTGCCTTAACTATAAATACTTAAAAATAGGAATGCAAACATTTAAAAAGGATGAAATAAAATATATATATATTAATATATAAAACCACAAAATATAAGTATCATTTTCACCCCTTCAATTGGTTTGCATTCCAACTTTAAAGCACCCAAGTTATCCTTAGCGTAGCATTAATTTCACACACAAATTCCCCAAAAACTGTTCTAAGCATCCTTCAGCCGGCTTAATGATCCCAATAAGCCGGAGGCCCGAAATTCGAGTGCTCTTTCCGCAAATGTACATGTATAATTGGGGTCCCGGGCAGCGGACTGATGATGATTTGATATTTTAAGAGCCGCACTCGTGTGCAACATGGCGTATGCGTGATATGTACATACATATGTGTGAGAGCACAAAGGCAAGGACTAGGAGTGAACTTTTTGGCCAACATTAATTAACGAAATTTCCAGCGAAAGGCAACTTTTCGGCTGCTGCTGCTGCTGCTCCGTTTCAGGCAATGCCAAAAGCCCTAACAACTTGACTGCACTTTATGTAATTTTGCAAAAGAAAATCAACTAGTATAGACCCCGCATCCTGCCAGAAGTGATATACTCCGTGCTGTCTGTCACCGTGTGTGCGAAAAGTTTCGCCGTGCATTTACACGACTTCTCGAGACGCAGCCGAAGGATTCATAATTGATGCAGACTTCCTACTGGGGGGGTCCTGGCCCGACTCCGGGTCGAGGGGATTAGGTGAGCTGCTAAACAAAACTTGCCCGAGTGCCGTGTATGCCCCCGAAAGTTGAGAAATGTCAACCGAAAGTGTTGGGCAAATTAGCAGCGGGGTTGACGTTGTCACGCTCCGCATCTGCTCCGGGATTGGATTAGGTTTCGGGGCCAAGACGGCAGCCCGGAATCGAGCCATGTCATCCGGCCTGATGGGATTAGCCCAGGGCGGATTATAGGAACCCCAGAGTAGAAGTGGGAGTCTCTCTCTCTCTCTCTCTTGTTTGAGCATTTTGAATTGATTAGATTCCGCCCCGCTCGACAGGCCTTAATTGAAACTTTCGGATGCATTAAAAATGCAATCAGAACAAGCCCGGCCAACGACAAGAAATCAAGGCAAAGCCCCCAGAGTAGCAGCCATTAGAGGAGCTTGAGCTACCGAGGAGAGTCATCAGGATGAGATGAGGCTGCCACCTAGAGCAGCAGCAGCATCAGCAGCATCAGCAGCAGCACCAGCAGCACCAGCAGTCTCGATTGCCACATCTCGGATCGTTTGCGCATACAAATTGCAGACAATATGCGGCTTAATTACTACTAATTGATGCATACAAAAACTTAAGATGTCTTCCGCATTTAATGACATATTTCAAACGCTGCAACAACTGAGGCAAACAAAGCCAGTCAGCCAGCGAGCTGCGACGACAGCTTGAGTTACGGCCCGGCGAAGGATGCTGCCACATCCGCTGGCTCCTCTTCCTTTGCTCCTCCCTCCTTAAACTCAATCCGTTCTCGCATCTTAATTACCGCCAAAGCACAAGGCTGCCTTGACGTTGCATCGAGTTGTTGCTGCCGTATCCGGAACCCTTGTCGTTCCCTCCTTGCATATCATTAATAAATAAATCAAAATTCTGCGCCAGTAGTTTGCATCCTACGGCATCCTTCGCCATCCTTGCCTTGCGTTGCCTTGCCTTGGCAAAAACAAATTAGGCAGATAAAAGCCGTGAGTTTCGCACCTGCCTAATAGACAAGAAGAACAACTTGTCCCGGCAAGTGTCTTCCGCGTGCTTTATCACTTTACCTGCGATGCAACGCGCTGCCATAATATAATGTTTTTCCATTACCGCAATTAGCTGTAATTAAGACCACGACAGGGCAGCAATTTACGGTGTCGTTTTCATTGTTAATTACGTCAGGGACCTAGGCCAATTTTCACATTTATTAGTTAGACTTAAGTGTGTACTTAGTGGATGACAGTCAGGGGATTATCCATTAATCGAATGTGTTTCTTCGTTTCATTCCCGCCCAGATGAACCCACCATCAACCAGGCCACCACCAATGTAGTGGACGGCATCGATCTGGACGAGATCAAGGAGTTCGCCAAGGCTTTCAAGCTGCGTCGCCTGTCGCTGGGCCTCACCCAGACCCAGGTGGGCCAGGCGCTGTCGGTGACCGAGGGACCCGCCTACAGCCAGAGTGCCATTTGCAGGTGAGATATGCATGGACGAGATAGGGTTTTGAATAGCATAAGATACGAGTTATGAGGATACCAGATGCATGTCCTTATCCCTAATCACTCTAAGGAAAGATTTCAGTAAATAAATTTAATAAAATCTAAGAGGGTTGAAATTTAAATAAATTCACAGAAAGTTTCAGAACTGCTTAAGTCAAAGCACTGAAATTATTTAGAAGAGATTTATTTATTTAAAGTTTAAAAGGAAATTTATCGAAATTAAGCTTACCTTCAGCAGAAATAAGACAAAGACGAAGTATTGAAATTATTAAGAAGAGCTTTAATTATTTAAAGTTTAAGAGGAAATTTATCGAAATTAAGCTTACCTTCAGCATAAATAAAAAGGATACTTTATCGGATACTTTCCCCCTATTAGTCAATACGTTTCATTATATTTTATCAACAATATTTTTTGCTTAAGTCCACATATTTATGTTTCCCTCATTTGTTTTTCGAAAACTTCTGGAACCAATTTTTCGTAGAGTGCCAGGACATTTTCCAACAAAGCTAAAGAAAAAAGTAAAACAAAAAATATAAAAGAAAACGATACGAACAAATGCTAACCAAATTAACCATGAAAAACAGACAACAAACAAAGTTAAATGCTAAATTAATTTTATTTCCTTTATTTGTTTATTTATTTTTTTTCGATTCAAACGCCAACTCTATCTAACTCTCTCTCTCTCAACATCGAATGTCGAATGCCAACAATCGAATGCCACCACCGAATATCGAAAATCAAATGTCCTGTCGAACCAACTATCGAATGCAAGCAGTGCACTCGCTGCGCAGATGTACGCCGCTCAACTATCAACGCAGCAGCAGAACATGTATGTGTGCCTCTGTTTGGCTGTGTGTGCGTGTGTGTGGTGTGTGTGGGTGGGTGGGTGGTGTGTGCGTGGTGTGTGTGTCCAAGAGAAACCTAACTAAAGTGCAAGGCTCATTAACCTGTTCATTTCGCCATGTATTTCTTTTGTTTCACGTTTAATTTGCACGAATGCGCGCTCCCCGAATTGGCCCAGGGCATTGCCAATGAGCAAAGTTTTTAATAGCTCACCCGAAACGAAATGAAATGAAATGAAATGAAAAGATCCGTCCCCAAAAACCGAGAATGAATGCTAATTGACAATGTCCTGGCACTTTAGTTACGTTTCTTTTGCGTTATAACAACAACCATCAAGAGAGAGAGCCGCGTTTCTAATCAAAACCCATAAAACCCACTCCCAACCGCAGGTTCGAGAAGCTGGACATCACACCAAAGAGCGCACAGAAGATCAAGCCTGTGCTGGAGCGTTGGATGAAGGAGGCCGAAGAGAGGTGAGAGTATGGAGGCGATTCCACGCGACGTATAACCCAAGTCCGAATAGACCTTACTAACTGGATTTCTTTTTGTGTGTCGTTTTTAGCCACTGGAACCGCTACAAGTCGGGTCAGAATCACCTCACCGACTACATAGGCGTAGAGCCCTCCAAGAAGCGTAAGCGACGCACATCCTTCACCCCCCAAGCCCTGGAGCTGCTGAATGCTCACTTCGAGAGGAATACGCATCCATCGGGTGAGTGGTAACTTTCAGTTACAACGAAACCAACAATCTAGAACATGATAACTAACTATTTAATCCCTGAAACAGGTACGGAGATCACTGGACTGGCGCACCAGCTGGGCTACGAGCGGGAGGTGATCCGGATTTGGTTCTGCAACAAGCGGCAGGCCCTCAAGAACACCGTTCGCATGATGTCCAAGGGCATGGTCTAGGGCCAGGATCCCGTGTAAATAGCTGGCTGAAGTGTACATAGCTAAGGTGTAGCTTAAGTGTGTGTGTGTCTCTGGAGTGTGCAATGAGTGTGCGAGTGTACTACAGTGTGATAGTTGTAAAACACCCTAGAATTTAGCAGTTTAAGCCATGTAAAGTAATACTGTGTGTCATAGCATTTACAAAGGACATCGGCTTACCAAGCGAACCACAAGAACCCGAGACCCAAGAGCCCAATCCCATTGAATATGTAGCCATTAAGTATCTACTTAACACTTATCATATCCCAAATAGCCTAAAAGTAGTCTAAAGTCCCCCTCCAGGCAGACTTGTGCAGTTTTAGGCCAAATTTTATCACATTGATGTGCCATTCCAAGCGAAACCTAAACAAAAACAAAAAACAAAAGAGAAAAGCAAAAAACAGCAACTTAACAAATTAATTACTAAATGTTTAAAACCATTCAAACCAAAACTGCATTAAGAAATCGATCTAAGAAATTCATAGAGCTCGTAAGCGATGAGTAAAATATTTGCATTTAATGCGTTGGCTAAAAACTTGTATACTGAAACGAATCTGATTTCATAAAACCATTCATAAAACAAATTATAATCCTAGCAATTAGCCAGTTCGAAAACTAAGAAAATTCTATATGGTAGCCCCTCAAAAAGAACAAATGAAAAGCAAGACAGTGTGTTTAGAGTAAGCAACTTTATGTAGCAATTTAAAAAGACAGCAAACAAAAAAACATAAATGAAAAGAAATACAAAAGAAACAATATTTCAACTACGAAATTTAAATGGTAAATAGCAACAAGACAGCTACAACTGAACAAAAAATATTTAAATGATTGTAATAAAAAAATACTATTTAAAAAATTAAAGAGTACTTTGAACTTATTTACTACTTTTCGGGAGTATCACAAGGGGGAAGGCAACCAACAAGCTGGGATTTACACTAAGGAGTGACTTCGTTGTATATATTAAATTTTAATAATAATAGTTAATAACTAAGGCAAGAGGCGGCTTAAGATGTAGGCTTTCCATCAGTCACTGAGCATGACTTCCAAATTCTTTTGCTTCTGCCACACACGATACTCGATGAGGCCATATCTGGGGGATATCGTATACGAAATATATAGTATTTGAAATATAAATTAAAACTGCAAACTCACCCCAGGCAGCCCACCAGCATAACGGCCATCAAAATCATTAATTTCGTGGAAGTGCAAAGCTGCGAGCTGATGACATAGCCTATCACCGAGCCCGTGCTCTCCCACAGCCGAAAGTTGCTATAAGCGGCAATCAGATGGTTCGGAAACAGTATGCCATAAAAAGCTGTACAGCAAAGTAAAGTAAAGTAAAGTAGAGTAAAGTACAGTAAAGTAAGGCTAAAGTAGGCTCTTACCATTGACCACAACCAGCCAGACACCGTCGCAGATGCCCCAAACGGCGGCGAAGGAGCAGTACCTCAGGTAGTCGCCTTCCCGGGCCTCCCAGCTGTACATGTAAACGAGCAGGCAGATGTTGAGCACCGCACACAGGCCGGCCAGGGTGACCCTTCCGATGCGCTCTACCAGAGCTCCTGCAATGCCAGCAGCCACCGCATTGGCCACTCCAAAGCAAATCATGGCGAAGCCTATACGGGAAATGCCCCAGCCGCAGGCCACAAAGGAGCGCGTAAAATCCACGGCTAGGAAGGCCTCCTCCAGGCCAATGAACATGGTAATGGGCAGCATCAAAATCTGGCGACGCTTCCTCAACAGATTAATGGTCACCGTGAGCAGCTTCAGGCCGGACATGCCATCACCAGTGTCTCCACGCTTCATGCCATAGCTATAAAGGATTAAAGAAGGATTTTAATAGGTTATAGAATTAGTTATACCCTTAACTACTCACCGCTTAAGCGAACTCACTCCAAAGATCATCAAGATCACGGCCACTGCCATGCAGGCCAGGAATATGGAGTTGAGCAGCTGGATCTGCTCGGGGGCTGGAGGCACCAAATTGGGATTAACCTCGGCACCTACTCCCGGACAGAAGCGAGCTCCACACAGCTCGGCCACCCTGCTTTTCTCTAGCTCCATCGCCAGGCTATCATTCGCTGGCGACTGACTGGCCGGAGCACTCAGCGTGAGCACCGAGGAGGATATCAGGTTGCCCCACACCTGAGCCATCTGGTAGAAGATGAAGAACAGCCCAAAGAAACGGACTGTATTGACATCCTTGCGCGACCTGTTGCCCCGCACCTGGGTGAGGGCCTCGGACACAGTGGAGAGGTACGTGCACTTGGAGCACCACAGCGGGCCGCCGCCAAAGCCCACCATCAGGGCAGCCGGGATGAGGGTCTCGAAGCGGGGATAAAACTGGGCGGCGATGTAGGGCATGTAGGCGAACAGGGCCAGGGCCATGGTCAGCCGGCAACCAAACCAACTGTTGATGGAAGACAGAAAACAGAGGAATCAGTGGTGAAAAAGAGAGGTGTGTGAGTGTGAGTGTGAGTGGCAAGAGGCAAGTGGCAAGTGGCACATGCTTAGCAGGCGGTCATTTATTTCGGGGCCCAAGGCCATAAATCTAAATAAATCGAGTTAACTGATTAAAGTTGCCTGCGCCAGCAGTTCGTGCCTCGAATAAGCCAAGTGAAGCGGCGCCGTCGCTATAAATTAGCGATTTGTTTAAATGTCAGACGGGGGCGGACTTTCCCTCGAATTGGGAATAGGGATAGCTATAGCTTTGGGCGGCAAAAGGGACTCTAATCCAAGGACTTCCTGTTGAAATTTTTACAGCCAAATGCGCTCGAAGTCACACACACACACACACACACAGTGAGTGTCTCTTCTGGAGGGGCGTTGTCGTCGTCTCCCGTGCTGACTGCGCTTTCGGCATGTTGTCACATCTGCATAAAACCACCATAAAAAACGCCGCCAGACAATCACCGAAAACTTTTATGGCATGCCACACTTCTGTGCGTGCAGCTTCCTTCACCCTCTCGCGAGACAAAAGGCAAGCGACGAAACAAAAATTGGCAATTAAGCTGAGAGCCAGCACTCGAGAGCGCTTGCCATTATTTTCGGAGCTATCCATCTTGTTTGCTGCAACTTGTACTGCTTGAAAATTCAAATAGCTGTCATTATTTTCTCCTTAAAAACAATATTTCTGGCTGGATTTCCCCAAAGGATCAGAAGTTTGTTTGGCTTTTTATGGGGTTTCGTTGATAAGAGACAGAGAGAGAGTTATATTTAGAATATTTTACAGTGCAAGTAATTTTAGTTTTAATAAGAAAGGAAGTTCAAGATTATAACTAAGTAAATGATCAAATCAATTGCAAAATCAAGACTCTAATTTTTTGAAAATACACAAAGCAGATTGTCTTTATTATAATAAATGCAAATCTAAGGAACATTTAATAAACCTACTTTAAAAATAAACCTTTTAACAAATCCTCTTCCCATTTGCTTAAAACTTTCATGAAAAATCCATACTAATCCATTCTTTATCGTAAAACTTTGGCTCATGTCAGTGTCAGCCATTTTCCGGCAGCAAAAGTAGCTAGAAGAAAACTCAGTTGAGCACTCACCTAATCACGGTCATGGGCAGGAAAATATTAGACAGGATGAGGGAGCCATAGATGACCGCCAGGGTGGTGGTGCCCAAAGCCTTGTCCGCATTCACCGAACTCTGCAGATTCGAGGTGCCATGGAAGGCCGTGAAGTGTATCATGAAGGCCAGGCCTATCACGACCACGTTTTTGGTGATAATGAAGCGTTCTCGCGGCTCGTATTGTCGCTGATTGACTTTGTTGTTATCGCCATTTGGCCCAATAGCTCCTGCTTCGTGCCCGGGTCCGGCAGTGGGTCTGTTTGCCATGGTGGTTCCATTGCCATTGATGCTGCTGCCATGTGCAACACTGTGCTGCTCCAGTGCCAGCTCCTCGTTGTTGGTGTCCGACGTGTCACTCGGGTAAACCATGTTCGGTCTGGACGCTGTGGCGAGTGTGGAGTCTGCGTGGCGGGGTCTCTGAGGTCAGCGGGCCCTGAAAGGAAACAATTGCTCTTTCTCGTTAGGTATTCTGTTAGCAACATCGAGATGAATGCAGGCGCTATGTGGGAGGAAGTGGGAGGAAGTGGGTGGAAGTGGGAGGAATTGTGCGGAAGTGGGCAATGTGGCAAGGTGGCTTCCTGTTGGCTGGCATTTTAAAGGCCGAAAAATGCTTGCAGGATATGGTAACGTGGGGCAAAAGTAGCAGCAGGTGGTGCATCTTAATAGTGTGGCTTTAATCGGAGTTGTTATAGTGAAAAGGCAGTTTATTCTTATGTTGTTTTTAGTAAATACTTTAAGAATATTTTTTCCTTAAAAAAAATATTAAAAAAATATAATTTCCAGAGACTTCATCTATTTAATTTATTTATTCATTAATTTTTGTGTCCTGCTCTTGACTTTTATTTGCAAATTTGCCGAACTAATGGCCAAATATTTTTCGTAAACAAAAAATCTGGTACAAATTGGCTATAAAAAGGAGATGTGTGGCTTATGCAGTGCAACGATTTGCTAACAGCTTGCATAACAATAGACAGCTGAAAGGCGTAACAATGAAATGCAGGCCTAATTCCCTTATTGATTCATTTACTGCTGACCATTTACAGACTCCTGTTGGCCAAAATCATTAGAAATTCAAATGGCAAACAATGGAAAGAAGGCCTTTGTCTAACTTTTAGGCCTTCAGAGCCACAAAAGACCTTAATTTGATGGGTATAAAGTGTAAATAACTCCAGAATGTGAAGTATTTATAGTTTCCTAGATCTAACATTCCAACCAGAGGGTATTAAGTGGTCTTAACCCCTTCTAACCAGTAACAAAACCAATCGATATGTTTAATCTCTTAGCCCAAAAACTGCATAGGGGTCCTTAGAGACAATGCCTGGGCCTAGGCCTAATTGAAATTGCATTTTGTGGGCTGCAGCTGAAAACCTGGATTACTTGAAGGTACGATGAAGGCCCGGCACCGATTTCGAATTCAGCACTTTTATGCCAATGTCTAACCCATTCGGGCTGAAAGTCGTGTCCTTGTACAAGGGCCCCCCGTGGCTCGAAATGCTCCCTCAACTTCACAGGATCAGCTTTAAGTTATTCATATCGCTTTCCCTGTCTTGGCCATACATATTCGGGGCTTTGGGTCTCGCTTGCTTTTTTGGGCAATAAGCCGGCTCATGCTGCCACGCCTCCACACACACACACACACATTCATATATCCTCAAGGACATTGGGGGAAACTCATAATCCTTTGGGCTGCCTCACAGCACGCACTCCGTCTGGCAGCCACAATTTATGCCCGTCTACGCCCCAAAATCGGCGTAAAACGATTCTGCGACTCTGTTTGCATTTGATTTTGGGCCGTGCCGCAGCGACACTTTATGAAATTTTACACCTTTGATACAAAGTTAAAGGTCTGTTTGCCAACTTCTGAGTGGCTTCACACCGGCTTCCCTTTATCCTCCCCTTTATCCCCTCCCAGGACTTCTCTTTGTCTTTGTCATTGCCCTTGTCTTGATTTAATGTAAATCGCGCTGCCTGCAAACAAACCGATTGAAATGTTCACCCCCGCCTCGGGGCCTCGAGTGGAAATTGATTTTGTATACCTGGCGGCGCCTCGCTGAGCGTGACCGAATTAATTGGCCAAAGTTGAGTTCCTCATTAGCCCAACCACTGATTTTAATGGGCTTTCCGTTTGATTTGTGGCCCCAAATGGGCTTTAAAGGCCGATAGACTCTGCACATTCCTCATACGCAGTGTGGTCCGAGTGCCAGTGAGCCCTGTGGCATGCATGCATAATTGGCAAGTGGCGAGAGGCTAGTTGCAAGCCGCAAGTAACAAGTGGCAAGTGGGCATTGCAGCTAAACATTAATCAAATTCCAGCCAGAGGAACAGAGCACATATGCAGGCCTTCTTCAAATGGTTTTTATCAACTGGAAAACAGACAGGGAAATGTATGGGAGTTTTAAAGCCCAAAACGCAGGTCGTCCCATTAAAACGGACAGCATTCAGCAAAGGTTATAAGAAGGAGGTGTTGCTATAGGAAACCCAACCCAGTGGACGGGTCAACGAGGAGCATCATCGTTCATCATCTAAATGAAAATCTGGCATAATCATCAAAATGGGCGCTACCGAAATGGTCGGCCATTTGTTTTTTATGCACAACACAGCCCACAGCTAGCAGCCCCCTTTCACACTCCACTCCACTCCACTCCACAAGGAGCAAGGCTCCAGGACATCGGGACATGACGATGGCTCGTTAAAGAGCATTCCGGCTTTACATAAAATGCCCAAACATTGGGTCCACTGGGCAGGGGCTGATAACACAGCAATTCCCGGCCAGGCTTGAATTCTGCTTTATGTGGTTGACCAGTAATTTAGTTAAATTATTGCCCCGCAGATGACAGACTGACAGACAGACAGACAGACAGTCGGCAGAGCACTCTGGCAGGAAAACTGGGGAAAGTGTTGCGGAATTATTTAGATGGGATTCGGATAGATGCAAGCACATAAATCTCCCATTCAAAACTTCAATTTGTATTCCCTCAACTTTGTTTTACATTTGTTTAGATTTGATAAATCGACTCCGGCACATGTTGAGGTTCTTGTTTACACAAAAAAGGAGCAGCTTTGAAAACACCTTTCGTCCTTTTCCTTTCGCCCACACGAACTAATCAATCACTGCCCCCCAAAAAAAAAAAAAAGAAAAGACCTGAAGGGAGGACTCTGCGTATGTGGGCCAAACAAAAAAGATTGACTTATGGCGCTGACACACAGCAAATAAATTCGACAGAATCCGAATTTGAGTGCGAAATGCCGGAGCAAGTCCTGGCCGGAATAACTTGGCACTTAGCCGCACATGTTGTTGGCCCCCGTCAGGGCCTAATGTCCCGCAATTAACTTTAGATCAATTATGTAGCGGCGAGTCTGGAGTTTTGCCTGTTAATTAGGCAGCAAGCCGGCCGAGAAGCTCAAATGAGTGTTGGTTGGGTTTCTCTGGATTCAAGGGGGAAAAATCAACTAACCGCAGGCAGCAATTTTCGAATTTATTAGGGTTTTACTTCCTGTATAAATTGGAAAAAATATACTAGATATCTTTCCGATGATAGATTAACTTTGAATGATGTTTTTTATATTAGAAAAGTCTTAGGAGAGGTTTTTTTGTAGATAATAAATATATTTTAAAGCTTTAACATACTAAAGACTTGATAAAGCTTGATCAAAGAGTTATCCCAGCAGATTTTTATTAAATTTTAACCAAAATCCTAGATTCTCTGACCATTTCCATGGCCTTACTGCCTTTTAATCCACAAAAAAAAATCGAATTATAAGGTTATGGCTTGGAACCGGACCAAATCAAATCAGCGCCATAAAACTGAAAGCAAAACCGAAAGGCCACAAAAGGACGTGAGAACAATTGCAGTGACGAATGCCAGATAAGGCTGCACATGTGCTTTGACTCGAGTCTGTCGTAAACTATTTGATTGTCTTGCAGGGAAAACAATGGCTTTGACAGCACAGCACCTGGCCTTTATGGCGCCTCAAAAAAAAAAAAGAAAAGGGTTAACAAAACGCACAGAGGCACAACTTTTGTGCCAGCCAAACTTCCTGCATCCTTTGATCAGGATGCATGCCCCAGATGCAACAAAGCAAATGAAATGAAAGTGCGCCGTGCGAGATAAAGCCATATATTGCTCGATTCCAAAAATGAAATACAGTATTAATGTCGGGGTTCCGCTCAAGATACATAAATTCTGGAGTACCGCAGGGCAGCAAATATATTTTTATGGCCCAAGCAGGAAGCAGGAGAGCGAGGAAGAGCTTGCTTTATGACCCGCCCAGCAGAAACCTAGCTAGATTCCCAGAACAAAATATTAAATTAATAAAAACTGCGGCATTACGCAGCGAGGAGTGTGTGTGTGTGGATAATGTAGTGGCAGAACAATGAAGAGCTCCACCTGGAAGGGATTGCGAAGTCCCGGCCATGCCAGTGAATGAAAGAATCAGGCCAAAATCAGAACAATAGAGTGCGGAATGGGCCATAATCCAGCCTGCTGATGATCGTCGATGATGTAAAGCAGCTTTAAACGCGATTCACCGCCATCAGGCAGACAGAAATCAATTCCGGCGGCCGTCACTCGTAAATTCATAACGTAATCAGGGCCAATAAGTGCGGGTATTTTATGCCTGCGAATCCTTACAACCACCGTCTGCCGCTGCCGCTGCCGCTTCCGGTGCCGCAGTTCCTTTGACGCGTCTCGAGCCTTTATGCGGACGAGTGCGTCAAAAGTTTGGCCTAAAATTCGGTGCTGGGGCCATATAAAAATAAGCACAGCTCGCGTAATGCAAACGTAAACGTTTTCATTACTCCAGCGGAAGTTCGGGGCCAATAAAAATGACAATAATAACAGCGGAGTCGCCTCCTGCCCTCGTGAATGGGAATATGTACATACGTATATATAGTATATATAGACGACCCTGTTCAATCAGATCATTTCTACTTTCACTTTAATGCCTTAACAGCAGCATTCGTGCGCTGTGATTGCCGCTGTTAAAATTTCCCTCTGCCAACGAGGCGACCTGTTAACAGCTTAAGAGAGCGGCTCTGTTAGAGGTTGCACTGTAGCTGACATACTGCTGATAAGGATATTGAGGCATCCATCAGGTTGATTGATTGGGTCAACTCAATGAGATAAACGAGAAATTTAGATGGGACACTGGAAGCGATGGGAAATAAATATGCGTCTTATAATTGGCAAATTTTCCATTTTACGTGGGTGCTCGAAAGGATCCTGCACCGAGAAAAAAACTTGGGTTTTATTAAATAATATATTTTGTAATAATTGTTCATTATTATCATAGTGAATAGATAATTATGCACGTAGCTAGCATACATTTTAAGAGCAAAATATTATGTTTAGTTTGTACTTAAGCCACTTTCTACACGAAAATAAATATTAGAAACTAGAAAATAAGTTCTACAAAATTATTTTGCCTAAATTAAAAGTTTATTATGCTTTTAAAAGAAAATATCTGCTTACTAAACAGCAAATTACTGAATATTATTAATACAAAGTCAACAAAACTTGTACTAAAAACAATTTAATTTTTGAAAACCCATAGAACAACACTTTCATACCAAAATATAACTAATGTTTGTCCACTTTTTATGCTAATTTCTCCTTCTGTGTGTGGCTGCTGTTGTTATGGCATAACTTTTGACCCGGCCAAGGCAGATGCGTTGCAACAATGTGAGCCACATTTATGCAGCTGGCAGAAAGTTTCGATGCCTTCCAAGCTCGCAACTAATTTTCGCACGCTTTACAGCCCAGCAGAGACGGCAACAATGTGCCAACCGCAAGGACTAAGGGCGGAGGAGCAGGGCTAGAGATGCATTCATAACACAGCTGAAGCTGAAGCTGAAGCCGAAGCTCAAGTGCACGGAAACGGAAATGAAGTGGGCACACACACCACACACGTAACCAGGTGGTGTGGCCAATAACTTTCAGGTGCGGCTAAATGTCATCTTGCGACAGGCCGCCCTTTCAGTGCAAGCTGACTTGGCAATCTTTAAATATTTATTCACTTCCCATTGGCAGAACTCTTGGGACGTTGAGTTTTCCGCTCATTTCCGCTCTGCCGCCCCGTTTTACGCCCGTTTCCGCTTTGACGCTTGCCGCAAGGGAGCAAGGCAGTGCGTTTGCGTTTTCCCTTTTCCATGCGCTTCATAAATGTATATGTGTGTGTGTGTCTGTGTGTGCACTTGTTGATGTACTCGATTTTCCACTTTTCCGGCTGTTGTGTTCGAGGGCATGCGCTTAACTTTGTAATCGAGTGTAAATAGTTCGTTTTTTCGGCCGGCTATGCAGATTGAAAGGCAGAGTTTTTAGTCGCAAGTAAGTGTACTTTTCACTACAATTTGCAGCATGAATGAAGGCAAAGCCCTTGAAGTTCACAATCAAAACGGATTTAAGCTTCGACTTTGCTTCTTTCACATCGTTAGGTTTTCAATGAATCTTCTTTCATATTTCTGTCGCTCTGACACACCTTTAAAAGAGTCTAATTTGCATGACATGAACTATAATTCTTTGAAGCTTGCTTCCGTTTCACCTTTGTTATATAAAAATGAATTAAAAACAAAAGAAATGATTCCATTTTAGAAGGGATTTAAGCTTGAGAGTGTGAAGGTCGCATTCGAATGCATATTTATGCGAGAAACTTTGTCGTTTAAGATGCGGAAACCACTGCATTACATAAAATTTATTACCAATTTTAGTCAAGTATTTCCTGCGTGCCGAAATCCCAGCTAATCTGGATGCCATTTTCCCTCATTTCACCGAGGAAAATTCCAATTAATAATGAAGTTTTCTCCGGCAAAAACCAAATGCCAATAAGCAGACACCACAAGTAATGGTTATAAATGAGCCAATGCAAGTTCTAACCCAGCTTATGCCACCCTTCGATTCCGTTCGATTCCGTTCGATTCGGTTCGGGATTAATGGTAAAATATGCAGCGATCGACATGAACGGCATGCAAATCCAAGTGTGGGAAGTGCCGCCCTTGCTGGCATCTGATGATGCAATTTACTCTGCGATTTCCAGCAGCCAGAACTCCGGCATTCTCACGACTCGCTGGGCAGGCTAAACACGACATTACGACTCCATCTAGTTTGCAAATGCAATTTGTGCTCCACTGCCGCTGCTGCTGCTGCTGCTGCTGTTGCTGCTGCTGCCTTCCCAGTGACAGTTTCACTCACCATAATTTATTTAATACAGAAAAGCGTAACATAAATATCTGGCACATGCTGCTGCCGGCCGCTGAAAGCCCTGATGAGGAGGGGAATTTGTTGGAAGAGGTCACAGTGTCTGGCAGCCCAGAACCAGCCCCGATTCTCCTACGCCCCTGCATCATGTGTGCTAGTGTGCTAGTGTTTTTCCGGACCCACAATTTCCCTCTTTGGCTGCGCATTTTAATAAGTTTTCCGGCAAAAGAAAAGACTGGCAAAACAGAGGGTGCCCGGGCATTATTTAAAACGAGCTAATGCATTTTTATATTTTTTTAATTAATCACATTTATTAAGTTACTTTGTGTACTGCAGGGGAAGTAAGCAAAAACGATGCAGCTATAGAAAAAAAAACAACAGTGAAAAACGATGAACTTTAATAAGTTTATCTACCTTAAACAATTTTGTTTGATTTTTTTTTGTTTTTTGTTGAACATCACATAAATCGCCTTCTAATTGCGCTTTGCTAGTGAAAAAGTAATTAGTAATTTATTTTCTTGCCTCTAATTCGATTCGTGGCCAAGGAGGTCCACTTAAGATAAACTTTTTATGTCCATTTGCCTTTTACTTCGCTTCTCGCAATCGCATTTCAATTAACATAATATCAGCGCATACCATTTCCCAGGGACTCTGTTTTCCATTCAATATTTTTCCCGTTCGAGAATAAGTTTCGCCGCCGGTTTGAGTTTAATTTGTGGAAAATGTTTAACCAGCGCGGCCAACGGAAAACTTTCTCGGATATCGAACTGGGAACGAAAGCCAATGTGTACGCCAATGAAATGTGGTTAATTAATGTCCAAGGCAAGCCAGGACAGCGTCATACAAAAGAGGAATAATTAATTAAAATTTCATATCATTGTCTCTGCATCACAATGCCAGCGTTCTTTATCAGGCAGCGAAAAAAAAGGGAAAACGCGATGTTCGGAAGAGACTTCTTGAATTTTCCTCATTAAAATGGAGTTAATATTTAAAAGTTTTTTTATATATACTTAATATAAAGCCATCGCAGTCTTAAGGAGACTTGAATATACTTAAAATCACAGAAATTCAAACAAGGCTTTTACAACGGGTTTACTTTTTCAGGTTTTTTCTCGTGGAACCATATTGGGCATCTTTTAGTCGTGACACTGAGTAAGGTTACACATGGCTGATTAAATAATTTATTACAACTGTTTTTTTTGTATGATAATATTTGATGGTTAAATTTTGCGTATTGACTGTTCACTTCATGACTTTTAATTAAACATCGCGTTGAGTTTTTTACTGATAGGTCTGCCTTTAAAAAAATGTATGCAAATGCAGGACCATTTCCTGAATTTTTGCGGCAAACAAATACAGTTGTCACCGAATTTTTACCTGCAGAACGAATTTAATGTACACTGGACTGTTGAATTCTTCCCGCTTTTTTAGCTGTCGATGGTTGGGAATTTTTGTAATATTAAAATTAGACTTTTCAAGGGCACGAAGTGAACCGCTTACGGGCGCAATTAAAACTAAACTAAAATCTCGAACGGCGGACTTCTAAATATGAAATGGAATGGAAATGAAATGAATGCGACAGCGGCAACAGGTTTCAGCGCTCCGCTCTCGGTTTGATGCCGATGGATTTGCATAATTCCGACATTTGAAATGTTTCCGATCCCGCCAATATTGGCTATAGTATTTTATTTATTTTTTTATTGCAGTCTTACAAGAAACGTGACGCCGACGGGGGCGTGTCAAGGTTCTAATTCTGCGGTTCACCACCATCACCACCTTCGGTTCGCAGATATTCGATAATTATTATTAATCATACGCCGTGTTGGCGGTTGACTCTTCACTTGACTCTTCACTGATTCACTTGTACCTCGGCGGGCATTCAATTATCGTACAAACTCGTTTGCATGCTGTCGAGGAAGTGTAATGAACGCCAAACACTGTCGACTCTGGCAATTTAGATAGTCGCTTGTCTTTAAAGCTTAAACAGATACATTAATTAACTTTCCCTCGGCCCGTGTAGTGTGTTTGTCGAGTGTTCAACAGCAAGTGTCCCTGACAGGCGTAATAAACGGAGACCACAACTGAAATTGCGATGCAACGAACCCGCGATGAGCGATAAGAATTGGAGAAAATCGTTCAATCGATGTAGAAATATATAAAATCGAAAATATCGTTCATTGTAATTATTAGTAAAGAATACCAAACTAATTTTAATTTTACCAAATATATTTTAAAATGTCCCATAATATTGATATGTAATATCATCACCTTAGTGAGTTATCGATGTTATTTGCCAGCCCTACTCTCGCTTCAATTACGTTGAATTTGTTCTCCAGATAAGACATGATAACAAAAAAAGGTTTTGTTGAAAAATCAAGATACAATTTGACAAACATGGCCAGAAACAAATCATAGAAAAAGCAGATAAAGGTTGAGTGTTACTCAAGAGAAATTGACAGCGTCAACTTCTCCAACCTAATTTGCTTCGATTTCAGACTAATTTTGATCGATGCTAATGCCACAACGACCGCAGCCTGTCAATTAGCTGATCCCCAAAATGGAATGAATCGAATTCGAATCCAGGTAATCGGGGAAGTTCAACAGGTAAATTCCCCCGGGTGCGTCACCACCAACTAAAACAGGTTTAAAGTCTGTTTTTGTTTACACTGACGCTTGTGCGCTCCCTGCAAGCCACCGAGCAAGTGATACACTTGATTTTAAATTGGCCAGCTTCAGTGGCAGATTGGGTTTCGAGTGCGACTACGAGCGTTTTGCATAAGCCGCTTATGTGCTCCAACCAACCAACAACCAAGAGAGAGAGATAGATCCAAAATCCAAACATCAATTCGGTTTTGCGGTGCCATGGCGCTTGTGGCGTTGTGGCCAAGTACGGTTACTCCCATCACGTACTCGAGAGCTGGACTTCAGGTGCCACCTTTCACCAGACGAATCACACAAATCGCAAATCTGGCTCAGGGTCACCTATTCCGATCAGATCTGATTTCGCCGCCTCTGAGTTGACACTTTTGCCATCTGATTTACGAAATAAATAAATATATATGTGGCGCACGTCATTAGCTGTCAAGTGGAGTAAATGGGCTCTTAATAGATGTCTATTCGTGCGGCCATTGACACTACTGATGCTGCGGCACAAAATGCAATTTTGCTGACTTGTCTTGTATTAAATTAATATACAAAAAATAAGACAAAATGCAAAACTGTTTTCCATAACCCATGAAATTTTAGCACATGGAATATGTCAGCTAAGCTTCAAATAATTTATTTACCTACTTAAAATATGATATAAATTCACTACTAAATCCTATCTGTTGTTATTGTAATTTCTTTTGAAATTCTGTATTATGTAAATACAAATAGATTTAGCCACAATTATTTGTTGCCAATTAAAACCAAACTCTGCCTAAAATCGCTAAACAATTAAACGGCTCATTCCAACATCAGCAATTAAAATATTTACAAACTAAATAGTGGGATTCAATATTATGTTGTTGCAGCTGTTTATCCGCTGCAAGCATTTAACCGGCTCGTTAAAACCATTAAATCGGGTTTATGTTTTATTTTCAAATCATTTGCATTCCTACTACTTGCAGGTGTTTATTTTGTGCCTCATTAAACAAATTGAATGGTTCTCAGCACAATTCCCCTCTGCTTTTTTTACTGCATGATTAATTACAGCATTTATTATTCTAATAAAGCGAAAAGAGCAAGTGAATATTCAGAAGAGATGCTTGGTTCTTTTAAAAAGAGATTCAAATCTAATTTGTTGACCTTGTGGCTATTTTGATGTTCATATTTTTTGTGGCTTCAAAGCAAGGTAAAGGTACTGCCTAAGATAATAAAATAAAAATGGTTTATTTGCCTTTTTGTCGATATAAAGCCATAGCAGATATTTCGAACAGTTTAGCTGGAATTAACATAAGTTCCACTTGATCCAAAGCTATAGCTTAGCTGAGACACAAGCCACAGTTTTGGGACAAAGCTCTAAACGTATCTTGATTTATACAGCTTTGGAGTTAAAGAAACCAGTTTAAGTTAACAAATAATAGTTCATAATTAGTAATATGTCTTGTAAAATTATAAAAAAAGTATGAAAAACATAAAAATAAAAAGCAAAACTAATAGAAGACGGTCAAGTCCCCACATAAGTTACATATCTTGAATGGTTATTCTATTAATGGAAATCGTACATCCCTAAACTATTAAATAAATTAAAAACACCAAGAAATTAATTTTTCAAAGCCTCAATTAATGTATAATTCTCTCAACAATACATACCAATCTTCTCGAATATAATTAAAGTTGAGAGCCAACAAATTCCAAAGCCCTCCCACGTCACCAAACATTTTCAATTAAGAGCCATGCATATGCAATGCAAAATAAAGTGATTATCAAATATTATGGCCTGAAAACAATCCGTTTAATTGCAGCAATTTAATCGTTTGCTAACTGCAAACTAATTTATTTATGCATTTTCAAGATATATGACCCTTAATGGTTTATGGCTTTACAATTTACCCATTCGAATTTCGCAGCAGATAACACAGAATTAATTAAATTTAGAAACTTGCGATACATCCGGCAATCAATCTTCGTGTGAGCAAGCCAGGACGCCACTTGATGCTGTGTTTAACCCTTCAATTAATATATATATATATATGTGTGTTTTCCTCTACTCGGATCCATTAATTTGGCCATTGATTCAACAATGTGCTACGCATGCTAATGAACTTGTCCATTACTCAAATAATGGCAGTCCAATTATGCGCAACTGTCATGGATCCATCCGACCTGCCCCGCCCCCGGTTTGAATTACAGATCCAAAACTGTGCACACCTGGCTGCTCCTTACATTATTCAAATGCGGATCCAATTCGGTATAATTGCCAGCGACAATTAGTGGCTGCACTCGACCCAGGGCCAGGTGTGGGAAAATCCTTGCTCGGTGGGAATGCCAATTACGAGTTACGAGTTTCCAAAATAATATAAATCGAGTGCGTAGGGACACGCCGGGCCTAATGAAATATTTGTTAGAAAATGCAATCTGCTATTCGAGGACAACAATTTCATCAGAGCAGTGATTTCCAGTGTAAAATATATTATTAAAGCCCCGACGATAAATGCAATTAAGCGGACAAAAACTAATTGAAAATTCCAACGGGGACGGGCGCTTACAAAATTGTAAACTCAAATCCGGCAGAGTCACCAGGGATGACAGGGCGAGGACTCCTTTAATTAGATTATTAAGGCAAACTTAAATCTGGAAAACTTTAACATATTATTCCTCGTATTACGCACACATCCACCATTTTGGCGGGGATTTAATTAAAAAACTTTTGGCCAATCGAGGAGAAAACGAGGGAAATCTGTTTGTTCTGCGGCGCGGCAAATAAATCTTTATGGATTAAGCGAACTGCTGTTGTTGTTCCCCCAACAATTGCCTCGCTTCCCGCCTCGACCCCAAAAGCGACAACAAAGAATTTTTTGGGCAAGAGCTTTAAAAACTACTTTGTAGCCGGCCGAAGTTTGTTCGGTGAGGCAGCCAGAAATGATAGACCTCGTCCGGGAAAATCAGCAGAGGAAATGGGAGCGGTAGAGGGACGGACCTACAGGGGCCATCGACGGCCGAGTGATTTATGCGCTTGGCCCAAAAACTTCCAGCCAAGCGTGCGAAAGCCAGCTGAGCTGCTTTGAGCCAAGCTGCCGTCGCTGGGCTCGCCTTGGTGTAGCAAATTCTTGGTTTAATGAACTCGAATGTTAATAAATAAATTTGTCAATAAAGGCGCCGGGGTTATCTGGCGCAGAACACAGAGCACAGAGCACAGAACACGGGCACATAATGAAAAGAAGATGAATGAGGAGGGCCCGGCAGTTGTTGGCCAGTTTAATTTGCCCCGAAATGTAGGCAACACATTGCGCGGCCTAATGAGCTGCGATGAATGGCAACGGCGGGTCCTGAATGGCGAAATCTCAGAAAAACAGGGCTTAAACTGACAAAGGACTCTCTGCGAACAGCTTAAAACTTCCTTCGAAATTGACTAATTAACGTTAATTAGGTGCCCGTTGCCTTTGAAATGGAAATCGATGACGATGGCCATTGTCATCATCGCCGATTCTTTAATCTGGCCAACTTCATAAAACCTCCTCTTTACTGTCTCCATTTAAACGTGATTTAATTTGATTTCTATATCCGCACATGCAATCGCCGTCCGGTTTTATTACCAACTGACCAATCGACTCGGCTCATCTGGGGGCAATCAACACATCATCATCGGGCCCGACCCGGCAGCCTCTAATGGCATCGACGTCCTTATTATCCGTATCCTGCTCATCATCATCAAGAGGGGATGGGGATGGCAGTCAGGATAGCAACATTATCGTTTGTTTTGATAGGTTTTTTGTTCGCTCCTCCTTCGATGGGATAATACTCCACACACGCTGGCTTTTTGCTCCATGACCGCCAGCCAGTGCGCCCGTGCTTGTTGTTTGGGCAACGGAAACATTCATCAAATTCGTTATCCCAGCCCAGTAACCAGTATCCAGTATCCAGCATCCAGCCTCGACATTGTCAGGTGGATGGATGGATGCCTACAAACATGCGCCCTAAAAATAGACGAATGCAGATTGAAATTAATGGCCCGGCTTTGGGCTTAGTCCTCAGTCCTTCCCCCGGCAGCTCTAAACTTCACAAATGTTTCAGTTCTCGATTACACGACGAAAGCCGCTTTTCCGAGACTCTCCCTTCCCGGTTTGCCTCTGGCTTACGACAGGTGAAAAGTGCTTACGGGTTGCACTTGAAAATTCGAAACAAGAAATACCTCTATTATCGGTAGCTGCCTCGGCACATAGTGGCCTGCCATCAGCCATTCAAAGCCACTTAGGGGCTAAGCTGATAGGGGATAAATAGCAGGAAGGCGCAAAGAGGTAGCAGAATGTCTGACAACTTATTTGCCTTCTAGGAAAGCTGGTTGAGAAGTCTTGGTCATGGCGAAGGCAGGGGCTTATCAGGGATTCTTGTTAAAGGTCTGACTCTAAGACAACTATCTTTTCTGTGTGCTTAAAATTTATTTGCATGCCAAAGAAAACATAAATTCCAGAGGAAAATTGCTACACTCACGCGATATTTTACTTTCAAAGTACCGGGAAAAATTCAAAAGTCGCCAAGTTCAAATTTTCAAATGCCAATTTCCATTCTTTAACACTTTGCCCTTGCATCCGTAATAAAACTCTAAATAATCTGCGACACGCTGAATTGATTGGGACTTGGCAACAAGTGGGTTTCGCAATACACCAAATTGTTTCATCGATTGTTCTGCCCCCACCGAGTGCCAGCGCCCGTTATCCTTGCGCCTGGCACATGTCAACATCGCTTTATATCCGTGTTGTGTTTGTTGCCACCTCTCCCATACATATACCAAGTAGTTTTGGCCCGATTTTCGCCCGGAGGTGGTTGCAAATAAACAAAAATCGTTATAATAATACGCCACGCTCGACTAGATAGGGAGCTGTGGGGGGGAAGGCATTGTGCGGAGTCGAGTTTACCATATCCTGTGCGGTTGCTCTGATTTTTGCCCACATGTGTGTGTGTGTGTGTGTGTGTGGCGCTGTGACGAAATTTGATTTGACATTGTTATCGCTGCGGTTATTTCCTCTGTTGGAGAAACATTGACAGTTTGCTTTCCGACTGACGACTGGCGACTAATTGAGGTTTCGACTGGGAAACGGTGGGTTTATCTTCAGAATGGCACTCACAATCACCTTTACCATATCCATGGGGAAAAAGCGTAGTTGGGATTTTACAGCTCTAGGGTTACCGGTCATATAGATAATCGAAGAGTTCAAATACATTTCAGACATTCTTTTGCATTTAATCTAAATATAAAAATATCAATAAAATGCTGCTCAAACAAATCTTTTATATATCTTCACTGAACACTTATTCAGTCATAGTTTATTTTGAAAAAGTTTTTGAAAAACTTGTAACTCATTTTTGTTTTCCGCTTTGGGTCCGATGGAACTTTGTTATTTAAATTAACAATCTTTCTATCTCTCAGGCGATGCCGGCATTCCCCTTCCGCTGTCCATGTCCGTGGAACTTGACCCAAATTGCATTTTTACTCTCCTCCATTCCATTGCGCCAAAGTAATTTGGTTCCTTTCATTGCGCGTTCGTTCAGCAACAAAGTTTGCTTCTAAAAAGAAATCCTTGATAAATTGTCATAAAGCAGGAGAATTTTTATCAGTTTCAACGGCTTTTGTGCAACCTTTTGCTGCACTCGTCGCAATGAAGCGATATCTGCCCCCACATCTACCTCCGCCTCCGCCTCCGCCTCCGCGCTTTATACTTTATTACAAGTTATTTCTGGCCATATTGTGGGCCATGTTTTTAAGCCAGCGACCAGCGGTGGCCCGCGGACAAGCCCCTGATCCGGGTCAAGACTGCTTGACCTTCTTTCGGCAGCGGGAAATGGGAAATGGGCCGAGTTGCCAAAGTTTCCCGGCCGGCCGCTTGTCATTTGCATCGATAAGCGTGCTGGCCAGTGCCATAACCATAATAACAATACGTTCAGTAAGCCAAATAATCGCGGCCAATACACAGAGGGAAAATGGTAGGAAACAGTACCTGAAGAGTTGTATATTTCAAATTATTTTAGAAGTTTAAACATATTTTTTTATGTATTGGAAATATTCTAGTTAGCAGTTTAATGAATATCTTAAATTTGCTGCTATAAATTATTAAGAGTGAAAATCTTCTTCAATTAGTAATAATCATAAGAAAGGAACTTAATTTTTTCAATTAAAATTTATTATTAATTACCCATTTGACCTAGATTTTCGTATAAAAAAAGTATTGTTAAAATAATTTGCTGTACTTCCTTTTCATGTTTATTTATCAGCTTCAAACTTATTTTCTTTTTCTGTACGGAAACACAGAGTGTCTCAGGGGCGGGGCAAGCAATTTAAGTCCTAATGAGCAGAGCGACAAACTCACTGGGAAGGTCAAGTCTTTGTCCGGTCGGCCGATAAAAAATGATAAGCCCAAGCCAGAGGCACAGGCAAAGCGAGCCACAGCTGCTGCCACTGGAGGGGAAAGTCAAGTGTTAGCCAAGTTTTAGTACACTGTTATACCGTAGGACAGCTGGCTTTGGGCCAAGTATTTGCATGCCGGGCGCGTTCGCGAAGCCGAGCGCTTTTATGTGGCCATTTGGACGCCCTGAGCTGTTTTGATATTTTATTTCCATACATTTTTATGGGCTAGTAAGCAAATTGTCGGGGCGCGTGGGCCTGGTCCTGTGCCTGAGCCTGCTCCGAGGATTTCCATGTGCTGTGTGCACTGCAAGCCGATGATGGATTCGAAAGTGAAAAAGTGTAATTAATTTTAAAGCTTAGTTGTCAACCGGTTTCCGGTGGGGCGGGATGACGGGCTGACTGGTGACTGGTGACTGGTATCCGAATTCGGCAAATGATGGCAATGCTTTAGCCGCAAATTAAATTGAAAGCCTTCGCGCTGCGTTGCGTTGTGTAATCTCGGAAATAGAACTGAAACTCCGGGAAATCGAACGAAGTGAACGACTGAACAACCTGCCAACTGCCGATTCATTGTGCGTCAAATTAATGACAAAGTAAAATCCACAAAGAAAAAAGGAAACGCAGAACACGACGCGGAGCGAACAAAGTTTGCCAGCATGACAAAGAGCTTTACGAAAATGTGGAAAACGACGAGGCGTTGGAGCGAAAAGTCTACTAGAAGTTACCCTGTTTGAAAGGGAAAACTATAGGCTGAAAAGCACAGAACCTGTGGTAGTTCCAGTTGTTAGATTTTTGGCTTAAACCCTTGGAAGTCCTTAAGTTTATAAATAATTTTATAAATTGAATTTGTCCACTCTTTAATAGCATAACTATCCAAATCCCTCTGGGATTATATTGCTGAACAGACCTATTTTTGAAATATTTATATTGCTTAAAATATAAACGACTTACCACTGAGTAGCATAGATATATCTCTCTAATGATCCTTTTAATATCCCAAAAATAAACATTTTTCCACTCAGAATTTAAGGTTGATGGGACTGACAGTCTGACCGTCATCCATCCACCGAGTACCTCGTCAGCTCGGAAGGATGACCCCACAGGGTGTTGGTGGTTGCGATTCCGAAAACCCAAGAGTAGGAGAAACTTTCCGCACGCAGGCCGCAAAATGCGAGTGAGAGAAGCTACAGAGTGCTCGCTAGCATTATTCCAAAAATGTTTCAAAAGCACCCGGCAAACTAATCACGGATGCAATTCCACGCACCAGACCACAGGAAAGAGGACCGCATGCACCGTCATCCCAGCCCCCAAAGGCCCAAGGGAAGCGGCTGCAGCTGACCGTCCGAACATCCGAAACGGAATCAAAATCAGAACCAATTTTGTAATGGTGGCGTACTGTGAAAATTTGGCAAATCCAATAAAATGTGCGAGGCGTAGGCGAGTAGGCGTGCGCATCCAATTGGAAAAATTGCAAAACAGTCTGGTCAATTTTCCTGTCCCACTGTCGGCGGCATTGCAAGTGGAACGTGATACTGGACAAACAATGCCAAAGGGAAAATTGGTGTGGGAAAGATATGCCAGGATAATGGATACAGTGTGGTCTGCAGTTCCCGAAAACTGACAAAGTGGCTTTAAAGCTTGCTGGCTCACCTTTTTTCCGGAGATCTCTCGCAGCGTGTTTTCCCCAAGGGCACCTGACCTTTAGTTAACTTTTCATAATCGATGAGCAGGCGAATCCCATACGGAGGGGTGGTGGCAATGGGCCAAGCCAACCCCCCAGACAGAATAAAGGGTTTTCAACTTTGACCCTGCGCCTTTTTTATATTCTTTCTCTCGCCCCTTCTCCCCGAAGCAATATTAACAAGTGTGGCTGGCGCAAAGTTTTGGCAGCCGAAAGTGGCTCAAGGAATATATTTTCTTTAGGCTCATCCCTTTCCTTCTTTTTTGGTTTTTTACGTTTTTCCCTCATTTCCACAGCCCACTGCCCCGG
The DNA here is from genome assembly GCA_008042515.1 of Drosophila truncata. Taxonomy (NCBI): domain Eukaryota; kingdom Metazoa; phylum Arthropoda; class Insecta; order Diptera; family Drosophilidae; genus Drosophila; species Drosophila truncata. Next base: position 39,902 of record VNJQ01004501.1, read on the forward strand.
GTGGGGCGTGGCTGTGTGTGTTTGCGGCACGAATGTGGTGCGAAAAGTGTTTTAAAATGAGGATACCACACTTTAAGCATAATGTGGAAACATTTTGCAAGGTGCGTGTAAATGTGTTAGGCTGCGTCTGTTAAAACAAAGGAGTTTGGGGTTTTAAGTCCCTGAAGAGTATGAAATAATAATGAACATAATGATAAGAGGGGAAAAAGGTTGACTTAAAGTGAGGCCAAGCAAGGGAGCTGCAGAAAGAAAATATTATGCTCGATTCAGTGGAATTCAAATGGGCCGCCAAGTTTCATAGCAGCCAGTTATGGTGCGCCACCAGCTGTCGGTGCCAAAAGTAACTGGGCTTAATCCATTTTTGCAAATGGACATCTAGGCAAATATTTCATTTTTAAAAAAGTAAAAACTGATGTTTTTCTTGTTGTTTGAATGAATTTTAATAAATAAACATTTGCCTAGAAAATAAAATAGATCTAGTGTGACCAGACTTGGCGATACCGGCTAAATTTACCATGCGCTCTGGTATTCTTTGCAAACAGATTTACGGTCACACTGCTCGCCAATATTTGTGCAAAACCAAAACAATCCGGAAAAACAGCGTAAATTAAGACAGTTTCTGTACCAAAAATGACGCAGGACATGCTGCTCGGCAACGAAGAACCTAGCAAGAGCAAGGAAACATTCCTGGAAAAGTTCTGCGTGCTGGCGAAGTCGGCAAATGGCGCCGCACTGCTGGACGTTATTCGCCAGGCTCTGGAGGCACCAAATGTCTTTGTTTTCGGCGAATTACTGGCAGAACCCAACGTATCACAGGTTTGTCTTGTATAAATATTAAAGTTGGCCCTATAATCTATATGTGTCTCCCAAAACATAGCTGAAGGATGGCCCCGATGCAAAATATCTGGAGACCCTTAACCTCTTCGCTTATGGAACGTACAAGGAGTACCGCGCACAGCCGGAAAAGTTCATAGAACTCAGTCCCGCCATGCAGAAGAAGCTGCAGCACCTCACCATCGTCTCGCTGGCCATTAAGGCCAAGAGCATTCCCTACGCCCTGCTGCTCAGCGAACTGGACATTGATAACGTGCGTCATTTGGAGGACATTATCATCGAGGCCATCTATGCAGGTGAGTGGGTTGAATTGAAAAGGTTTTTTGCTGTTTGAGCTGCTGGAGAGGCATTGTTCTTATTTCTATTTTGTTGTTTATTGAGCTGGACTTGATTTTGAAACATTTAGACAAAGTGGGAGGGAGAATATAGTGTCTGGGAAGTTTATACAAAGGTTTGAGTCGAATTTAAAGAAAACTTGATGAAGGCATAAGTGTATTTAGGAATTATAGACAATTTTATACTCAATAAAGACAAGTTATTGATAAATTCAACACAAGCTTCTAAACAAAGGATGTTTTTAAGAGGTTTTAATATTTTTTTAACCCAAACTTGGGCATTTTAGGTTGAATTGGGTTTTACTAAAACTTTTCCTTACCTCTTAAGTTCATGTAGGCATTTTTTTTAAGAGAGTTTCGTTTTTCACCATGTATATAATCCTAATTTTAACTCAATCAAAGCATCAAGACAGACAATAGAGAGTCACATGTGATTGTCAAAGCTAAGTGAGAGAAACGCTCTCCACTTTTACGGCTTTACACTCTCCCTTTCTATTTTTGCATAATTAAATCCAATGCTAATTTTTCCCTACTTCTCACCGAGTCGTCAGCGACTCCTTCGTTCAATTAGCATTTTTGAGCTCTTCTGCATCCGCGCCTGGAGCCCAGCAGCTGCGAAAGCAGCACCGCTCGCAGAGTCTCGTCTGGTTGGGCCCCCCACCAAACCTAGCACCTGACTCTTTCCCAGCCACCCAACCACCCAGCAACCACCACCCGCTTGGGGCAGTGCACTTGATTAGCCGGGACAGCTGGCGCATCCTGGCAAGCGAAAACAATTGGGCCGAGGCAGCAGGCGGCCGAGTCACGGGCCAGATTCATTAAGCCACTCGTTCCTATGCGCCACCAGTTGATTCTTCTTGCTCCTTCCCGCGGGTAAAAATGTTTTTTTCTCGCCAGCCTCGGCGTCGTCAGCTGGATGAACACTTTTGCCTCGATGATTTCCTTTCTGAAATCATGCCTCGCCAACCTTCCACAGTCGAACTTCCCTAATTGCCACATAAAAAAGTTGCCTGGCTATTGAGAGGGCTTTCGTTTCGAGAACATTTACTTTTAAGCTGCGTTTTTGGGTATATTTATATTGAAGAATATTAAAGTCAGTGTATGAAAGTACACTTGTGTTGAGAGAGAACTTAAGAAAATAAAATTAATACAGTGAAGCTACCTAAAAACTTTGGAAATGCTTCTTTATAAATGTTATATAGCCCTTATTTTAATCAGAATCTTGCTATGCAGTGAATGAGTCCCTTCCGAACCTATAAATCATATATATTCTTGCTTAGCAGAACAGGCTGAGTCAATCGAGCTTAGTTTGGTAAAAAGGAATAAGTGATTTTATGACTAAGCTATCATATTTTCCCCCCTTAAAAATGTCATATAAAAATATCGATTTATTGTTCCCAAAATGGGAATTTCGTAGGTTTTTCTGGTGGTCAAAAAGGCCAAAAAGCGAACAAATAACAAAATGTCATATATCCTTCAATTCACCATTAAAATCTTAACTTTTAGAAAGCTTTAATCAATTTACTTTCTTTTAAAATTGTGTTCTTTGTTTGAATTGCCTACAGAAAGGGTATATAATCTTCGGCTTGCCGAAGCTAGCTTCCTTTCCTGTTGTAGCCAAAAGAAGGACCTGCTATTTGTAGCTGATATTGGTAATGGCACGTTGTACACTGTTGTGCATCCTCTTGGCATCCTTGAATTCTCGGTCGAATCAATCATATTGCGTTGGCACAGGGAGCTGCATATTTTACACAATTTCCACTTGTACTTCCTGACTCGTACTGCATATCTGCTCAAAGCCGTAAATCAAACGCAACACCCGGAAGCCGGGGCCCAAACATCGGGGAGCTGCGCGCTGGCGAGCTGGGAGAGCGTGTAAGCACACTTCTCAGCCCCGAATGTGGTGCTAAGCTGGTTCGTGCTGTTGATTTTTGGGCTTTAGCCTTAGATCTATGGCCAAAAATGAAAACAAACAAACAGAGGCAGGGCGGGGCAGGAAGAGCACTTCAGGGGGATTTCTGGTTAGTGTTGGGGTTTTTAAGCGGCGCCCGACAAGTGTCCACTTGAAGTATAGAGCCAAACATGGCCGAAAACATATTTCAGGGCGGGGCCAGAAAGCAAATAGCGTTCAGCAGTTTTTAATGGACCCATCGCCGTCCATTATCCGAGCAAATAAAGTGACAACTCAACGCCATCTGTCCCATAAATAACATTTCCCCAGGAGCGGCTAGGACTACGCCTCGAAACGGGCTTCCTCACCTGGCCACCCTCCTCCTAATTGCTTTCCAAATCCAGGCGATGAACAGACAAATAAATTCCCCCCGCTCCAGCCAAGATTTATGTTATGATAGCCATCATTAGGGCATCACTGGGAGTGGCAGGGAGGGCAAGTGCCAGATGCTGATGCCGATGCCGATGCCGATGCTGCTGCTGCTGCTGATGCCCGGCGGAATGCGAAATCATTGCGTTCTATTAGGCGCCGTAATCTGACATCGCAATTTAATGTAGTTGCGCGGTGGAGCTGGAAACGGGGCCGCCATTAGCCGGCGGCAGGTGGAGAAGCTCCTTGTCCGCGATTCCAGGTCATCCCATTAGAGCATCATTTGTCTCGCGAGGCTGGGGCGTCTGGGTGGGTCTGGGGCTGGGAATATGGTAATTAAATGCCTTCTATAATTGAAATTCGCTTGAAATTTATTTCGACTGGTTCCATTAGTGTCCTGGATCGTGATTGATTGGCCTAAGAGTGCAGGAGCCTGGGAAAACACAAGAGAATTATGTGTGCTCAGAGCTGATTTAGAAATAAAGTTAAATCTAGCCAGATTCGATTCAATTATAGTTCAGAAAACCGGCGACAAGTTTCCAATTTTAACACCTGACCTCGCCTGATTATTTCCTTCTGAAAGTTTGTCCAAGTTCCGGGAAAGTAAAGGACCGAACGTGCTCCAATAAGGCGGTGGGAAGGCATTTCCCTAGAGAAAAATTCAATAGACATGCAGCTAGTTCGCCTGCATTCAGGAACCCATCCTCCAAGGATAACTAGCTAGCTGGGCTCTGCCAGCATTCCATTTCCAGATACTACTCCCTGTCAGCTACGTGGTTTTTAATTTCCTTACAACTTCCAAAATATTTCCCCAGCTGCCTTGGCACAAGTAGCAGAATTCGGAGAAGCCCAAGAAAATAAGCAAAACATTTTCATGAACCCCAGCGACGCACCCTTGGCGAGTTTTCCTCTATTTCCACCCATCGGTTGCCTAGCGTGTGTAAGTTGTTTTTTTTTTTTGGTATTTTTGTGTGTTGCAGAGAATTGCAGAATGTGTCGCGGAATGTGCCGGCTTTATTGTAGTTTTTCCTTCATTTCTTTTTTTTTTTTTTTGTGGGGGCAAAAACTGTTCTTTAATTTCTTTTGTGTGTCAAAGGAAAGTTTCGCATAATTCAGGGTCCTCAAAAGCGGCTCTCCGGCTCTCGTGGGGATTTGCAATTCAGAAAAAGGGGAAAAGTATGATTTGTGTGTGGCGTTGCTTATGGAAAAAAGTTAAGCGCATTTGCACTTTCACATAATATTCCTGAAACAAAATATAAAAGGGGGAAACCGCTTTTGCAATCGGTTAATTAACAGTATACAGATTTCGGCTTTCAGGTTGCATTGCAAAGCCCGTTTACCTAATTGAAAAACCGCTAACGCCGGCATCCTGGCCACAAAGCTGCCTGCTCAAAAGCTCTCAATAGCAGCTCCGAGATAATTTCGGCGTACTTCCCACTGGACTATCAGGACTCATCTCGCGTGCGGCGGCTTTGGGACCCTTGGACTTCGTGCAGCTGCTGTTTCTGATTGCACCGTTTTCGGCGCCTGCGGCACGGCTGCACCACCAACTTGGCCCGGGAAAACTTTCCGAGGGCGCCGAGTGCGTGGGTGTGTCGAGCACTTTGTCAGTTTTAGGTGAAAACTTTACCGCAGCACTCTGCGCCACCTCATATTGATGGCAGAAGTTTCCAGCCCGCTCACTTGCGGTCATCGGAGCAGAGTGTATGTGGTCCGGTCCAGTGGTGGCAGCTGTTGACTACAGAAAATGCGGTTTATTAGCAAAAACAATCATAAAATTAGGAATATAATAGTTTGATAGGATTAATATAGGTTTAAAGGGGAGCATACCATTATTTTAATAGAATTTAACTTAAATTAACTTGTTTAGTGCTTGAAAGAAGTCAATCTGGTCAGCATCTAGCTATCTGGGCACCACTATATAGGTGACATGCCTCTTTCAACCAAGTTGGTCCTGTGCCATTGTCCTTGTCTGCCGCTGTCGTTCGGTTTTTGTGTAAAATTTCAATTAATAACTTCTATTTTATTCGGGCCAGGTAAGGGGGCTGTCTGCCGAGTTGCCAAAGCTGTCAGAGGCAGGTGCACAAAACGAAAAAAGAGAGAGTGAGTGAGACTTTGGGACTTCTTTAAGGGAGGTAAATAAGCAAAGGATTATTTACGCAGATCTGCTATGCTTTAGCTCCTAAAGGACATCTCAGTTGTGGTTTTAGTAGTTTCTGTTTCGAGTGGTCAGATTTCCATGTATTCCCATGCATTTATTCTGCGTTCTATCTCGTGGAGACTCCGCGACCGACCATTTGATTTCCATCAGCAGTCCGCAGGACCACAGAACCGCAGCCGTCGGCGGCTTGACATCATCGCCTCGTGCCCGCCAGTCCGTGCATTCATCCTGCTGTCCGTCAACAGCTTTTTGCGCAATTTCGCGGGCGGAGCTGTAAGCATGATTGATTGCTCTGGCGTTGAATTTCACGCACGCGACAGCAGGCGCACAGATGGCTGAAAATACAAGACACATGTCAACGCCGGCAAGCCGCACGAATTTTGCAGAACTTGCGGCTTAGGCCGCAGCCTGGAATGCGGAAATTCCGCCACGTTTTCCAATTCCAATTATTCGCAGGCGCACTTGAAGGCGTCAAATCAATAAACATTTTTGCGCCAGCTCCTCTCGAGCTAATTAGAAAAGTGTTTGACAAATTGTCGAGCGAAATCGCAAGGAATAGAATCTCCGGGCGCAGATTCCCGGCATATTTGAGTGAATATTTATGACTTAAAGAACCAAAGACGGTGCGCCATAAACACAGAAACTTGGTCCTGGTCCTGAGCAGCCGTTCAAGGACGCAGGCGGTCGTAAAGTAAAAAGGCAAAGAGCGCTCAAGGATTTAACTTGGGCCAAGTCACGGCCAAAAGTCTGGGGACTGTCACTTAGCTCAGCTCGGGAAAGTTTGGGCCTGGGGCCATAGTTCACTCCCGGCTAGGAGCATCATTGCATCCTGGGACCAGTCCACAATCCTGTCAGCAACGGATGAAATCGTTTCCCCAAATCCGCCTGTTATAAATTCTAATCCCCGCAGAGCGACAACAACGGTATCAAAGTGTTTCGACCGATTTCAAATTAATTACCCAAACTACTCTGGCTGTCGACCGTCGTCGTCGACGTCGTCCTAGTCGCATCAAATTGCATTTGGCGGATTAGGCCCGATGGGCGGAATTTTGGTAATTGTGTAGGAGTGGGAGCAGGAGCGGGAACAGGAGCCAGGGATGCGAGGCTACAAAGCTAATCGCCCCCTAATCCACTCGACTCCTCGGCTTACTGTGATGGCCGCAAAGAATCAAAAACAAAAGTTAAAACGTTTGTTTTCGATTACACAACGGACGTGTCTCTGGCCACCGCAATGTTTTTGGTAACGTTTTGGGAATTTGCGGTGAGGCTTTTTCTGCGTATATACATTTGTATATACATATATATTTATGGAACTGCAGCATCCATTTACTTAATTGTTCCCATCTCCGGCGGTCTGTTGTATTTGCGCTCATCTAGCAATTTTCTAATCAGTTTAATTGATGGAGCGCTGGCTGCGTTAACTTTTATGGATATCATTACGGTGGATTGATTGAGTATTTTTGGTTAAAAGTTGGTGGAAAGCAGGAGAGTGGGTATTATCAATAATTCTGGAGTGGAAATCTTTTGGGAAATCTTTAAGTTTAAAAGGCAAATCTAACTGGTTTGCTGCAACAACGTGGTTTTTATTTTAATTTAAGAAGAATGTAATCAATCACCCAATCAACAAAAATTTTACCTGAAGTCTGGCTTTATTTACAAATGCCTTTTCCCACTCACAATTTTATTTCGACATACTTTTACTGCTTTCATTTACTGAAAGAGAGAGACCAGACAGAGAGCTTGTTAAAATGATTCATATATCGATATTTCTGTCAGTTATAAGTGCGCTTTCGGTGTGGTTGCTTTGGGGCAACTGTACCACTAGGCACGAACTTGTTGCTCCCTGGCCTTGAGGGCACTCCAGAACTGCCACTTAAGGCGACACTTTGGCCAACTTCAGTTGGCACTGTTCGTTCTGGGCAATTAGTCAGAAGAAGGTTGACAACTGAATCTCTAGAAAACTTCTTATTTTCTCGCCATTTTTCTTTCCACAGACATTATTCATGGAAAGCTGTTCCAGAACACGCGCATTCTAGAAGTGGACTACGCCCAGGGGCGGGACATTCCGCCCGGCTATACGGGCCAGATCGTGGAGACCCTCCAGGCCTGGGTCAACTCCTGCGACAGCGTGTCCAACTGCATTGAAATGCAGATCAAGTTTGCCAATGCCGAGAAATCTAAGAGACTGTTGAACAAGGAGCGCGTGGATCAAGATGTGAGTTAAACTAAAAACGTTTTCTGAAAATTATATTAAATTATTAAACCCTCACAGCTCGTTAATCTGAAGAAGGTGCTAAAGAGCCAGGCCTCAGACAGTGACGAGAGCATGCAAATAGATACCCATGGACCAGGAACGAGCGGCGGTTTGGGCTTGGGTCCCTCGGAGCTGCGCAAGAAGCCCTCAAAGCTGAGGAATCCACGCAGTTCGGCAGGTAAGAAAGGCGGGAAATCGCTTTGGGTAACGCAACCTGTTTAATTACAACCCTATTAATTATAAGACTTCTCATTAATTGCGTTTTTCTCACCTGACTGCTGTCCATTTTCTTTTTATTCTCTTTTCAGTTGGCTTGAAGTTCGGAAAGTGAGTGGAGGCTAGTCGAGCGGACGAGGAGCTGCCAGGAGCTGATCCAGGCGTGACCAGCTGGAACTCCCGGCTGCTTGCCGTGCCGCGTGGCACTTGATTGGCCCGCCCATGCCGCTCGACCCTCGGAGGAACAGAACAGAGCAGTTTATATCCAAATGTAATCGAAAACACAACTCACTTCTACTCAACAAACAAATGTCGGCTGTCCGCGAAATGGATTCCATAATTAGCATCAAATTGATCATTTACAAATAACAAATACAAAGCCTGTAATAATAGAAACTATGCATCAAAGCGCCTATTAATTAGTGTACTTATTTATCCACAACTGTGGGACTCGGCTGCCACATTGGGTGTCCGTGTGTCTGTGTTTCTGGGCAGCCTGTGGCAGTGCCGTCTTAAATGAGCATTTAATTATTGTCAAAATAGTTGGGGCGTAGACAAATGTTTATTAGGAACATGTGCACAAATCCAAACTGTGCGTGCTGCGGTCTGTCAGCACATATTTCTATTCATTTTATTTGTGGCCAATTACCTGCAGCAAATTGAATTCACTAATTCGACCTTTGATGGCCATTATTCTGGCTACTTTGTGTTGATGGTTTTTAGGAAATATTTGCGTTGAATTATAATGCCAGGTGGTGATTTCACACGCCCTTACATTTTGATTTTTATTAATTAATTGTGCGGACTCTGAACTCCGCTCTTTATCTGTGCACTGCATAAAATGATATCAGCTGCACTTGGACAGACTCTCCTCATTGTATTTCTAAAGAAGCGACAAACTGGTGCTCAAATATTAGCGAAGCAGCTAAATGTCGGGGGAAAAGTTATAGAGAACAGAAAGTGCGAACAATAAACCATTTTGTTAATTGTGCAAAATAAGTCCCCCCATCAGCTGCGACGTGTCTGGTGGCAATTACTTAATTACATTTCCAGCCATTGCTTTTCCAGAGTGAGCTAGCTAGCAGCAACCACAGCATATTTTCCGACAAATGGAAACCGCATTATTGGCGAAAACTTACGAGCTGTGAACTCTTCCCTTGCATACCCCTAATGGTGATGGAAGCAAGGATTTATTAAGATGCAGCTTTATATTTAACATTAATTAGATGCAGTTGAAAATACCTACAATATATACCAATGTGTTCCCATTATTAGTTAATTAAAATGCCAAATATTTGTTTAGATTCCTCATGGGTTAGACATTAATCAGCCTAGTTCTAAAGTGACTAATAAGGGTTCGCAATATAGTTTACAGCCAAAATAAATATTCAACATTAAAATGAATTATTTATTAATTGTTCAGTTGCTCAGTTTGATTAAGTTAAGTATTTTTAAGTTAATTTTTCAATCTGCATTCTGTTCCTTATTTTACGAGAGTCTCTTCTATATAGAAATCCTGTATAGTAATCCTGTACATAAAGAACTAATGTGTTGCAGATGGGACTTACCCCAGATGGTAAGTAAGTGGCGCTGTGGAATATTTAGAACTGGTTTCCAACCCGGTTCTCTCATTCAGATATTTGTTATTGCAAAATAAAAACTGTTTAACTTATTGTCTTAGCTGCTTGGCGACAAATTTCATCTTTATGGCATTGATTTTGTGAGTTCGCGCTTTTTGGCATTCAATTTCTAATTTGATTCCCATTTAATCTGCATTAGTAACCGGGTTCTGAAAAGACAAATGGTCAGAAGTGTTCAGGTTGCCTTTTCGACAGGCTCTATTAAAATCTGGGGCATATTAAATTTATGCTGCCTTCGGTGAACAAGTTTTCTCGATCAGCTGTTGAGATGGAAATTTAAATGCAAAAAAAATCAAATCAATTGAATTTTAAATAAAGGCCAAGGAAGTTTGTTGACTGAGATAATTATGGATTATTAAATATACATATTAGTACTTATTAATTTGATATTATTATGTTCAGGTTAATGAACGCTAGTTATAAATTTTTTATATTATTATACTGATTATTATGATTATTTAAATAAATGAAATGAAATGAATAAACAGATTATTTATAATCTTAGTTAATTCCTTACCTATATATAGAGTAAGGTTTTTATCCTCTATTTATTTACTCATATATAAAAGTTAGTTAACATGTGCTACGTCTTAAGAGATTTCTTTTCTAAAACTTCAAGTTCAGTCGCTGTTTATGATGTTAAATCAATCAGTAATCGATGCATCTTGTACCCCATATATGCACCTCTGATTTTATAGAACCGAAAAACGAGTTTCGACTCCGTTATTTACACTTAAATCGATTCATCTTGATGTTCTCCAATCCCGTACTGCTCCAATGTGCTAAAAGCCGAAAAAGCGAACTGAAAGCGAAATTCAAGAGTGTCGAAACGGGTTCAACGAGTTAAACAAAAAAATCCGTTACACCCTCGACTGCCAAAGCCAAAGTCAAGCCCACATTCTGGTTACTGCCGTAAACAAATTGCATGTATTTGGAAAAATCAGTTAGAGGCTTAAAAAACTAGGTCGTAAGGTATCCGGGGGACAGTCCGTGGTGCGATCCGCTTTCAATGCAAGCTTAGTGGTGGTACTCGGGTGCCGGGGGATGAGATTCCAGCCAGGCAACGGCGCGGGCGATGGCCTCTGGGATTGGTGGGGGAGTGGGGATCCAGGCGCCGGTCGGCTGGTAACCGTTCTCATCAGCCACGTACTTGATGTCCACATGCTCACCCTCGGGCGAGATCCAGGCAAAGCTGCCATGGATGTTGCCATGGACATCTCCGCTGGCCGACTGCTCGATGCCGTTAGAGGTATGCAGGCTGGAATCAAAGCCATCGGCGCGAACGTCATCATGTCGGGACACGACGTCGGCGTGGACATCCTCAGAGCGGCCAGAAGCATGTTCCAGGACATGAGGCGACAGAGGGCTGGCCAGGGCCAGTCCCAGAACGGCGCAGAGCATCACCTGATCAAAGGAAGAAGAGATTTTATACCCCAGTCAGAGGGGGAAGTCCTGCGAACGGATTATCCAACTCACAAGCTTGAACATTTTGGCTGATTTCGGTCTGGTCGGTGGCGAACGTTGACTGATAACTGCCTCTGGCCCAGAGTAGCCTTTTATATCTTAGAAGCGAACCGAGGCCAGGCCATAACAAATCGCTACATGGCTGCATTCAGCTGCGGATCTGAGTAATGGGATGCGCCCGCACCGCACCCAATGCGGAGAGCCGTCATGGCATTTGCCAAAACAACGGGATAAGTACTATATATTATCGCTTAATAGATGCTAAAATGAAACATTCGCATCAATAAAGCCTGGGCAAACGGGTCGAGTGGCATCCCGAGCCCCAAACGAGTTCAGCAGTTCCCTCGCCGCCAACTTCTCCCTCCTAAGAATTGGCTAATAATTGACATTGTCAAACCGTGAACCACTTTTGTAGTCATCACCACCAAGATTCTCCTTCTCTCGAAACTCAAGCGACTTCAAAAGATAATCAGCGGCTTCTTAGAGGCGATGTCTTGTCGCCCATTAAGTTTTATTTATTTTGCACCACCTAGGTTATCGATTCTCTTTAGTATTTTACTGCGTTTCAGATAAGATTATTGAATAATTTCAATGTGAAACGCCCATCTTCTCTCTTTATTTATATTATTACTTTCCTTAAGAGATATTAAGAGTCAGTTTCATTTAAATTAAAAGAGAAGTATAATACAGCGGTTACTACTTAGCTGGCTAATTAAATATTTAATTGCACACTTAGAAATGCCAAGACACTTTTCAGTAATGCATAACCTTCATTTAAATTTGATGAGTCAAATCTCTACATAATTTATGGTATTTTCATCGTATTTTGTAAAAGATAGAGAGAAGCATTTTTTTAGCTGAACCAAAATCAATTTTATTTTAGCTTTCGTTTCTTTCATTTTCTATAAGTTAGGAAAACTTAAGAAAAACTGATTTGTTAAAGTAGAGACTAAAATAAATGTGTACAAGAAAGCGAGGTCCAACGGCTTGTAAACCAGAAAGGACGCTAATTTCTTAAAGCCGAAATAAAATGAAAATGAATCATAAACAAGCTATTTTAGTTTTTATTAGGCTAAAAAATCCGCATGCCGAATTTTAAAATTGTATTATGCTAAATAAGAATAAATATGTCTAATATAATTTATAAAATGACTTTTTCATTGCATCTCAAGCTTCTGACCAAAATTATAGGACCCTGCCAGGGCATAAAAATTCACAATAAAACCCCCGAAAAAACGTAAACATAAGAAAATAAAAAAATCCAATAAATTTCGTTACTTATGTAAGCATCTGCATGTATTTTTTTGAAAATCAAGAAGTACAGCTAAACAACTAGGGGGATAGGGGTCGAGAGAACAGTAGTCCGTGGAACGATCCGGGTTCAGGGCGACGGGCCTTAGTGATGACGGGGATGCTCGGGGGCTTGGGGGTGAGCCTGCAGCCAGGCGAGGGCGCGGGCGATGGCCTCTGGGATTGGTGGAGGAGTGGGGATCCAGGCACCCGATGGCTGGTATCCATTCTCATCGGCCACGTACTTGATGTCCACATGCTCGCCTTCGGGCGAGATCCAGCCGAAGCTGCCATGGATGTTGCCATGGACATCACCGCTGGCGGACTGATCGATTCCGTTGGAGGTCTGCAGGTTGGAGTCGAAGCCATCGGCACGAACATCCTCGGAGCGGTGCAGGACCTCGGCGTGGACATCGTCGGAGCGGGAGACGGGGGCAATGGCGGTGGCCACTCCCACAACGGCAAGGATCATCACCTGGATAGAGAGTAATCATCATTAGTTGACCACCATGTCACCCTGTGAGCCACTCACAAACTTGAACATTTTGGCTGATTTCTGTCTGGTCGAGAACGAACGTTGACTGATAACTGACTGTGGTCCGGGGCAGGCCTTATATATGATTCTTGATCCAGTTGCTTCCCAAAAACGGATTACTTATATTTCTGGCCAATGCTAAGTTATCGGGTGCACAAAACACTCATAATTATAATGCCAACAAAAGCCAGAGCCCATAAATTCGCCACTTGACACGGCCAGACAAAATGTCAAAAAACGAGTCTCTGGCTCTCGGAATTGAATCCGAAATGGAACATGCTTCAGCAGATTTTTTCGAGGGGCGGCTCCGTACTGGTTTTGGGGACTCCGAGACCATCGATGACGTTTTGACTTGGCAAAGACTTAGCGGATTATCAAAGTAAGGATATGGGATGGTGTTACGAAAGATTTATTGGTTCCTTTGTTAGGATATTATGAAGATATTAATGTTCGATGTAACTTACACGGAAATGTCAATTGATTGGGGGAAAATATTTATTATTTGCCAAAGAATTTTGAAATCAACATATTATTCACGTAGAAAACTTATAAAATAAACATGCCCTTATTTTTTATTTGATTATTTTTATTAAAATAACCTTCCCAATATTTAAGAAGTCACTGTTTAGCTTAAGCGTTGCCCCTCAAAATTAGCAAACGGCTAAAGCTTTAAGCCAGAGTTGTCGCCTTAAGTTATTAATCCAAATTACCAATACCAACAGCTCCGAAAACTAGGCTATAAACAGCGAGATTAAAGTATCCTAAGGAAGTTATATATTATTTACAATATACACAATTAATTTTCTCATGAATTATTCATAGCCTTTGAAAGTTCACTTACATTTCCGCCAAGCTCATAGACAAAGCAGTGAAAAGTGTTATAATTCACATTCAAGCTCAAGTCCAAAGTTCTTCAATAATCTTGCACTCCAAAGCAATTTTATGAATATTTTTTAAAGTGAACTAATTTGCATGCAACTTATGCAAAATACACAATGTGCCAGACGACTTTTATTGCTCGCAGACGAAGCCAAATCATCTTGACTACATTAGAGACGCATATTGCATCAGCCTTAGGTTTGGGGATGGGTTCCTAAACATATATAAGCCGATATTTGTGAACATATTTTCACAAGTCTCTCAAGCTTTCTAGTCTGACTATCCAACCAAATCAAGATGTTCAAGATCGTAAGTATAACAAAGGAACTTATGGATATCACGCCGCCTAATCCTGGATTATTCTAGCTGCTCGTCTGCTCCCTTGCCGCCTTGGTGGCTGCCAATGCCAATGTCGAGGTCAAAGAGCTGGTCAACGAGGTGAATCCTGATGGCTTCGTGGCCAGGTTGGCCTTAGACAACGGCGTAGCTGCCTCCTCCACTGGCGATGTGCACGGCAACATTGACGGCGTCTTTGAGTGGGTCTCCCCCGAGGGTGTCCATGTCCGAGTGGCCTACAAGGCCGACGAAAACGGATACCAGCCCCAGAGCGATCTGCTGCCCACTCCTCCCCCCATCCCAGAGGCCATCGTCCGTGCCATCGCTTGGATTCAGGCTAATCCCAGCAAGAACTAAGCGCCCTGTCGCCGACAAAGACCCTGCACGACTTGGAACAGCTGCTTGGGGCTAGGACTACTCTCAGCTGCTGATTAGCACTTAGGTTTTACTTAAGAATTGTTATTGAAAGTTTAAATAAATTATAATTTGCAATCTAAAATTTTGATGATAAATTAGGATTTATTTGTAGAAAAGGGCAATAAGCTTGATTACTAAAATTCGTATCTTCGTATATCGATACTAATTGCATTTGTGCGTATACGCAATATTTTGGGACTATGCTATAGATGTAGCTATAAATTAAATTTAATGAAATCGTTAGGCTGTGTACTTTCTATTTGAAAGTCAAAAAAGTATGCTAGAATTGAAGATCATTTCAATATTTTCCATATACCATTTTGCAGCATTTTATAGCAGAGCTAAAAATTCCGTATACGCACTGTTGTAATTAGCAGTTAAGATTGATTATTTAAGAAAAAACTATTTAACACTTAAACAAAAATTATTTTTAAAAACCTAGACAAATGTTACCTTTGTGTTTTTTTATGGACTTGTAAATATATACCAAGAAGGAATGTTTGGCACACAATAAATACAAAAAAAATAAACAAATGTACGCAAACGCGATTCTAAAAATAAATAAACAGAATAATTAATTACTGTATCTTCGGAACTAAGGCAGAAATCGGTTATTGTCTGGATAATAATTAATATGATAAGGCCACGAATTACTGAATTACTTCAGTCTAAAACTGGCTTTTTACTTTCCAGAAAGAAAGCTCGGCGCCGTGCGGAATCTTTTTAGAATAATTACGGTAGCAATTTGCATAGAACAGTGAAACAAAAAGACTGCAGCAGACGATTTTTATCGCCGGTGTGCGTGTCATTCGCAACCTGTCCGCAAAAAGCCAAAAGAGGCTTATGCTGGGCGAAATGTTAATTAAAAACGGGTTGCATCAGATTCGGGTCTCGGCTTGGGCTGGGTCTGCCTTTGGTCTGGCTTGGGGCGTATAAAAGGCGAGACTCGATCCCGAATTGGTATCAGTCTCACGAGTTCTCTAGTCTGACAATCAAATCCAATCAGAATGTTCAAGATCGTAAGTAAACCGTGAGTGGCGGAACTAGATATAGAAAGATATTTAATCCTGGATTATCCGTAGCTGCTTATCTGCGCCCTCGCCGCCCTGGTGGTTGCCAACGAGGATCCCGAGGTCAAGGAGCTGGTCAACGATGTGAATGCCGATGGTTTTGTGAGCAAGCTGGCCCTGGCCAACGGTGTGGCTTCCTCGGCCACCGGTGATGTGCACGGCAACATTGATGGTGTCTTCGAGTGGGTTTCCCCTGAGGGCGAGCACGTCCGTGTGGCCTACAAGGCTGACGAGAATGGATACCAGCCTCAGAGCGATCTGCTGCCCACTCCTCCCCCAATCCCAGAGGCCATTGTCCGCGCCATCGCATACATCCAGGCCCATCCCAGCAAGGAATAAGCCGCCTCTTCGACCCAGGACTCCACTACGAAACAGAGGACTTGTCCTCTAATCCCTAGAATTTAAAAAGCATGCTGACTAAAAAAGTTGGATTATCGAATTGATTAATAAATCCGATATTCTATGGCAAAAAAAAGTAATTACTTCAAAATGATTTTATACAAATTGTGGGGACTCTCTGATTTATTTAGAGCAAGTAAAAAATCAATCTGTTTCAGCCTGTCACGCTCTTTTGGGGTGATTCTTGATCGATGTGGCTCCACAATAAACGGGTTTAATTAGCGATTTATCTGGTAACAGCATACAAATGGGTGTTTATTAACATTTTTATTTGTAAAGCGAAATTGGGTAATTTTTAAAGGGAGCCAGTATTGCGAAAAAAACTGAGCATGGTTGAAGTTTATAAGATAAATATGGAATATAACCTAAAGTTTAGTTTAACTGTAAAAATTTATTGTTTCATTATGATGATTCCCTTTTTGGACCTGGGACACAGAGTATACAGTTTAAAAGGATTCTCGGACCAGCAATTGCATAGTTAAAATAAGCTTTTATTAAATTAATCAATTTATTTCATGATTTAGGACATCTACAGATATAAATCTATTTTTTGACAGAATAAAATGTTTCTATTTGCGAGCAAAAGGTGGTGCTTTCAAAAATCATTTGGCAATTTGATCGAAAGTGATCTGCTACTGTATTTTATTGGTTGTGGGAATTTAAATGTCTTATGCAATATAATAAAATCGAAACTGGTGATCTGCTCCAAATGAAAATTAATTAGCAGCGAATACGCAAAGATATGCTAATCAATATTATTTGCAAAGTCAACTTTGGTAATTTGCGGGGAAATAATGATGTGAACTATGCAAAACTGGTTCTGGTTGGTCAGCGAAATTAGATTTGTCTAGAAATCAAAACTAATATGTTATATCTACAATTATTTCAATCGTAATATGTATTTTTCTCATACATTGTTGGATATAATTTATATTTTTGGTAAATCAAACCTATAGTTCCTTCGCTTACTTATACTTTGACTTCATCGCTTTTTAAGCCTGATCTGAATGCCATTCTCCGACTTTAGGGTAACCCGGATATTCAAAACTGGATCATATTCGCTTTGGGGCACACAATCCACACGGGAATGATCGTTGATACCGGGTGGGAGTCCATCGACAGCGGGCAGAATTTCAAAACGGCGCAGCAATTGTGATAGCAGAGCCTTCATTTGGTACATGGCGAATTTTTCAGCTGAAAATTAATTAAAAATTAATAAAGGAATGAGGAACCTAATATGATTAATCTCCTTGAAGTCTTACCAATACAACACCTGGGTCCTGCACTGAATGGAACGCTCTTAAAAGCCTCGATTCCCTTGTTCAAATTGGCCTTCTCGAATCTTTCCGGCCGGAAAGTGCAAGGCTCATTAAAGTACTTCTCATTGTAGCCCATGGCAATGAGGCACATGATCACCGTAGTGCGTTTGGCTACCTTGGTGCCATCTGAAAGAGATAATACTTATATTTACAATAATTTTCAGGACTTAACTCTCAGTTGACTCACTAATATCGATCGGTTTGCGGTTAGTTCGAGCAATCAAAGGAACTGAAGGATACAGACGCAGGGTCTCGCGGATAATCAGCTCCAGGTAGTACATCTGATCCAGACGACTCAGGTCTGCCTCTCCGGATAAGTCGCTGCCAAAGATGCGCTGCTGCTCCTCGAAGGCCTTGCGCTGAATGTCAGCGTGTCGCGAGAGGGTGTAGAGAGTGAAGGATATGGCTGCGGCCACAGGATCATGACCCTGATATTATATACATTAAGAATTTTAAATTATTTATTTATTTTTTAATTAATATTTTTGTTACTTACAGTAAATATAAATGTGGATATTTCCTCGATAATCTCGCGTTCCTTGAGGGCTCGCCCATCGAGCTTGGCAGCCAGCAGGACATCAAGGAAGGGTTTGTTGAGCGACTCGCTCTTCTGGGCCACAGTCTGGTGACGACGCTGTGTGACAATCTAAGACGATCATAAAATATACATATTAAATTTATTTTCCAATGATTTCCCCCAAAACTAAAACTCACTCGATTCAGCTCGCTCCTGACCAAGGACAGAGCCTTGCGCTGCTTCATGTAGTACGAGGTGAGCCTGAACAGGGCATCGAATCGCTTCACGATGCTAAAGGTGCGCTCCTGCACCACATCGCACAGACTGAAAGTGAAAGAAAAATGATAGAACTTAATCCCACTCGCAGGTCGCAGGCTCCTGCCGAACTTACTCCTTGATGGCGCCATGCAAATCCGATGGCTCTCCGTTCAGCGAGCTGCTCGCCTGGCCGGTGGCGTTTTCTGTGGCAAATGGATGGTGTTAGAAAGTCACTGGTTAAATCCGGCTAAATGAACCCGAACGAATCGCAAAAATTCTCAATAAATTACCACCGGTTAACAGGGAAATTCTTCAAATCATCCCGCGCGCCCCAAAATTCAGAAAAGTGTGCTGCGGCGGCGAGGGCAAGTACCTCCTCGACCACGAAACGAAACGAAACTTTTCCGCCCGCACAATCTGCGGCACTTGTAGCCATTTTCTATGCAATAAATCTTATTTATAAAACGCTCATAATAAATTACAAAAAATAAACGAGCGAAACGCCCGAAGTGCGAAACTCGGCCCCCGAAAAACGACAAGACAAATGTGTAAAGTTCGCGGTCCTACACGGAGCAAATAAGCAATCTGTTAGATAACCTTAGTAAAATATAAAAATGGTGAAAAAGATATTTTCTGTACTGTTAAAGTAACTATTTTTTCTAGAAAAAACTATCTCTTAATTTAAAATCAAGTTGAAAGCTAATTTTAAGAGCACAAAATTGAACTAGAACTAAAATCGGAAAACTATATAGTGTTCACTTTAACTTAAGCTCAATCTTTTTAAAATTTTAACTAAGAGTTAATAATTATTAAAATTGTTTATATATAATCTGTAAATTTAAAGTTAAAATAACTTTTTCCCGGTGCATGCGAAACTTGTTTGACCAAATGAACACGCTCAGGGCTGTTGTTCATCGGGTTCAATGAAGGAATCGGCTTCCACTCACCACAAACAATGTCCAGCGTGCACTTCGCCACCAGCTCCTGGGCGTCGAACATGTCCTGCGACTCGGCCAGCTTGTCCAGCTTCTGGGCAAACTCCTCGCCCGTGCGGTGAACCACCCGCAGGTAGCCCTCGATGGCCGGACGCTCGAAGGCGGGCATGTAGAGCTTCTGGTGCTTTAGCCAGCGGGCACCGGAACTGGTGAGCAGGCCATCGCCCAGCCAGGGCCGCAGGAAGGAGTACAGGTGCTCCTTGTACAGCAGCGTTGAGCTCGACAGGATGTTCTGCCGGGGAGCAAAAGCCGGTTGGAGTGCGATTTCAAGGGTGGGGCACACTCACCTGGATTTCCGCCGGATCACTCAGCATCATGTGGTACTGGAGGAAGACCAGGGAGCGGAATCCCTGAAAGTCATATTTTCGACAATACTGAAGGACCTTCTTGGGGTACTCTGTGGGTGGAAAGGATTGGAAAACAGAGGAATTTGGTTAGCAACGCCCACTTTAATAACCAGATAGCAACTCCTCCACGTTTGCAGAGCACTACAAAGCTTGCCGTTTGCCAAAAAATGCAATTTCAAGTTAACTTTCGGAAGTTGCAATCGACTGCAAAGCCGGGGCTGATGTCTCACATATCCCTATTAAGTTGGGTTTGTTTGCTTTCTTACCAAAGGACTTGAAAATCAATTTTGGTGCTGGGAAATCTGGGCCGGAAAATTCCATTTAATTAATGGTCGCACTGCGAGCAGAGTTGAGCGGTCTCTGGAGGCAGGTTGGCCCTTTTAGGATTTGGTTCTTGGGCTTAAGACTTAATTTCATTGAGAACCTTAATCAATTTTAGTTAATCTTTTTTATGGGACCAATAAAAGTTGATTACTAATAAATATTAATTAGAAATATGGCCTTAAATATTAAATTAAATTATGTTTCGGCATTGAATTCGTTTAAAGTCATATAAAAGCCTGTGCAAAATTACACATAAAATATGAATCTCTTTAGTAATATCCCCTGGAAATTATAAAATAATAAAACAATTGTCCTCTTTAGTAAAATATATTTTAATTTTGCATTTTTGTGACCTTTGAACTGACACCACAAAATTGTAAACATTTTAATGTATGCACAATGCAAAACATGAAATCTCTGTTTTCGACTATGAAAGTGCCCCCTAGGTCGAGCTACGATAGCAATAAAATAATAACGAAAACACAATGCCCGCTTATGCCATCCGGAGCCATCCTAGTAGGGCTGAAGTATGGCCTCATCGAAAAGTATAGTGCACCATCGTTTTTCCCCCTGGCCATGGCCATTGTGCATTTGAAATGATTACTTGGGGCACGTGAGGGGTGCAGGGTGGGGGTGGGGAAAAACAAGACCGAATTTATTCAGCTGTGCAAAAAGAAAGCACTGGGGAAATGCGCTCAGAAGCTGATGAAACTTGTAGCAAATATTACAATAAGTAAATCGGGGAATTCAGATGCACACAACTCGAGATGAAATCCAAATGTGCAACTCGATGCCTGCGGGAATCGAATGCATTGAATCACAGCAAACATAAACATGAGTACTTATGTATATAAATTGGAACATGTTCTCGGCACAATGGATACCTAAGCTTCTTTGGGAGTCGATCAGACAAATGGTTTTTGTATCGAACATTGAAGAGTTCATAAATATAGGCAGGGGTAAGTACTCACCGTCTGGCTTGAGGCCGAACTGAAAGAGATTGCCCACGAAGGGGTAGGGTGTGGGTCCCGGGATCATCTCCATTATCCCGGCCATGTGGTCTATGTAGTTGAAGATCTTCACGCCCTTGAACACCAAAATGGTGGCCAAAATAATGGCAATCGCTATCAGGAACATGGTGCAGTCCAACCGTTCTCGTTCACTATTCTATCCCGACTGGTTTGGGTCGGGTACTTAAGTAGATTATTATTGCTGGCCAATTTTGTAGCCAAAAACCCCTTCGATAGCTTATCTAGCGCAGTTTTTTCCCTGTCCTTCTTTTTTTGGTGTTTGCGAATCGGCAATCGATACAAATAACATTATCAATCCGGCAATTAACATACGTTTTATGGCATATCGCCGCTGATAATTGATAAATGCAATTATATTGGCCTACTACTGCTGACTGCTGGAAGCCAATTGACTCACACACAGGTCATGACGTGTGGGTCTAAAGGCTATTTCCGTATCGGGAGACGATTATTATTAATCAGCTTCTGATTAAATAATTCGACAACAGACACATAACAGTCAGCATAACTTTTTTTTAGAGTCGGTTACTAATTTGGAGGAGGTTTTTTGGGATTAAACTGGATTAACTTGTGACCAGTTTAAGCTTATAATTTTTAATATATATAATAATACTCATCACCTTTACTTATTTAAATTTATATTATTATTCTTTGTGGGGTATTATCATTTTAGTCAAACGTTTGCTAGCCAGTGAGTTTTGACGTGTTTAAGCTTTTATTTGTCAAAAAAATTATGATATAAAAATATATTTCTAAAGCCATAAGACTAAACTAATTTTATTTTAGGTTTACAAACTTTCTAAAATGATAAATGTAATCTAGTTCAAATATTAGACTTTGTTTTATTTTAATCGCATCATTTAAATAAATTTAATAAAATTTAAATGTATTAATTTTCAATTCATGAATAAGTAGAAGAAAACTGTTATAAAAATTATAATAAATAGTAAAAGTCAGTAGGGTAAATAATTATAAAAGTAGTAGTAGCAGTAATGATACCTTTGTTTTTGGTACTTTTGGAGGTTTTGGTAGACCAATGTCAAGTTAACGTAGAGAATACTTTTCTTATACTCAAAGAGAGCGTCTAAATACTGATAAGCTAAAAAAAATAATGAATGTCTCAGCATTTCTCTTTTTTAGCATTTAGTTTGTTACTCTTATCATTTCCTAAGAGTAAACACTAAAAACTCAACTCTCTGTTGACATTAGGCTTGCTATTTGGTTTGTTTTGGTTTTTTTTCCAAAGAAGATTTTGACAGCTTTGACCGGTTTGCGGCTTATCAGCAGAATAATTCAATTGTAAACAAGAACAACTGTTGTACTAGCAATAAAAGGAACTCTAAATGATATTTAATAATTGATTTAATCTTTAAGATTTCCCTCTTATAATGATATTTTAACCCGTTAGAAAAGAAGAGGCTCATCTCTTGAAAAAAACCTGATTTGAAAACGCCAAGTCACGCTGAAAGCACCAAAATATTTACTTATATTTTTTGGGAGGCATTGTTGTGGCAGAGATATGGGAATCGAGAGAGTCAGAGAGAGAACTGGCCCGTATTTAAGCAGAGCCTCAGCCCGAAACCCCTCTCATATTCCCA
Organism: Drosophila truncata; assembly: GCA_008042515.1. Taxonomy (NCBI): domain Eukaryota; kingdom Metazoa; phylum Arthropoda; class Insecta; order Diptera; family Drosophilidae; genus Drosophila; species Drosophila truncata. The sequence goes on from VNJQ01004501.1 coordinate 62,441, forward strand.
GAGACCCGCCAGCTGAGCGGTCACGATCAGCATGTGGTTCGTTTTGTATATTTTCTTGGCCCTGCCGCTGCTAGTGGTGGCTTATCTAGAGCTGAGTACCTTCCGCCGGCGTAAAGTTCTAAGGAAGTTCAATGGCCCAACCGGTCTGCCCATCATTGGAAACGCCCACCAAACGGGCAAGAATCCCTCAGGTGAGTTCCGATGTGGAGAGAAAGCCGAGGACACTCCCTTTCCGGAACAACCCATCTCGAATAGCGTTGTGACTGAGGTAACTGCGATTCAAACTCACTCAGAGGCAGCGCTATTCCAGTAAGGTCGTTCTGGGCCAGCTACTTTACAACCGGAGTGAATGTGTGTTAACTGCGGGCTAATTAGGCTACTGCCACTTGAAGATAGCGCAGTAAGACACTCCAGATTCAGAGATTACTCATAGACTTTGATTTGGAGATTGCGCAACCTGGCCCTGAGGACTTACAAGCTGTGGAAAATTAAATGGAAGTGCAATCTCGGATACAGAAAATCGCGTGCCAAAACAAACGTACCTTTGGCACACACTCGAGGCATAGAGATATGGCTTATACGTGACCAGGCTAATAATGGGGTTTTATCCGGTCTTCTCTACAGATATTCTCGACCAGGTCTTCGCCTGGTGGCATGAATTTGGCAAGGATAACTATTGCTTCTGGATAGGCACCTACTCCAATCTGTTGATCACGAATCCCAAGTACCTAGAGGTGAGTTTGCTCAGTCAATCCAAGTGTCAGCATGATTAATCATTATTGCTCCCCTCTTCATAGTTTATACTCAGCAGTCAGACGCTTATCTCAAAGTCCGACATCTATAATCTGACACATCCCTGGCTGGGACTGGGACTTCTCACGAGTACGGGCAGCAGGTGGCACAAGCACCGTAAAATGATCACGCCTGCCTTCCATTTCAATATCCTGCAGGACTTTCACGAGGTGATGAACGAAAACTCCAACAGGTTTGTCAAGGTGTTGAGAAAGGTCGCCGCCGGGGACAATATCTTCGACTTCCAGGATCAGGCCCACTACCTGACCTTGGATGTTATCTGTGACACGGCCATGGGAGTGTCCATCAATGCCATGGAGAACCGAGACTCATCGATTGTGCAGGCTTTCAAGGAGTACGTTTTATAGTGATTCCAAGTTGAGTATTTCTTCTCACCGTTTTCATTTTTTTTCCCCAGCATGTGCTATAATATCAACATGAGAGCTTTTCACCCTTTTAAACGCAATGAGCTGCTGTATCGATTGTTTCCGGATTATCCCGCTTACTGCAAGACCCTCAAAACCCTGCAGGATTTCACCAATGATATTATCGAGAAGCGCGTGGCAGCCCACAAATCGGGAGCCGTTAATAGCAACCAAGGCGACGAGTTCTCCCGCAAGAAGATGGCCTTCCTGGATACCCTGCTCTCGTCTACGATTGATGGTCGCCCTCTGACTTCGCAGGATCTGTACGAGGAGACATCCACTTTTATGTTTGAGGGACACGATACCACCACATCCGGAGTTGCCTTTGCAGTCTATTTGCTCTCTAGACACCCAGAAGAACAGCGAAAACTCTTTGAGGAGCAGTGCGAGATAATGGGTACTACTGGTCTGGATCGGGATGCAACTTTCCAGGAAATTTCCGAAATGAAGTACTTGGATTTGTACATCAAGGAGGCTCAGCGCCTGTACCCCAGTGTGCCCTTCATTGGCCGCTTCACTGAAAAAGATTACGTGATTGGTAAGTAAGATTTTTCTACCAAATAAAATCAAATTAGCTAAAAAATATTTTCCCTTTCAGAGGGCAATCTCATTCCCAAGGGAACCACCCTCAACGTGGGGATAGTGATGCTGGGCTACAACGAGAAGGTGTTCAAGGATCCCCACAAGTTCCGCCCGGAGCGCTTTGAAGATCACAAGCCCGGACCATTCGAGTATGTACCATTTAGTGCTGGTCCCCGGAACTGCATTGGCCAGAAGTTTGCTCTGCTGGAAATCAAGACTGTGGTGTCCAAGATCATTCGAAACTTTGAGGTACTGCCCGCTTTGGATGAGCTGGTCTCCAAGGATGGCTATGTGAATACCACACTGGGCAAGACGCCTGCCGAGAGGAAGAAGCTGGATGCTAATCGCCATAAATATGATCCCATTTTGTCCGCCGTGCTGACCCTTAAGTCCGAAAATGGTCTGTTTATTCGGTTGAAGGATAGGCACTAGGAGGCACTGTAGAGTTCTCTGGGACTCTCATAGAGAGCTCGCAAAGTTCTCTTTGTTAAATCTGTGAGATTGGTGCTGGGAGCTTGATCGTCTTCCCCACAAAAGTAATTATTAGGAAACTGTTAATCAGGGGAACTGGAGCACATAAAGAAATTAAAAACAAATTTTCATTAACATGTTTTAACATCTTAATCGTTTAAAATAAAAAATACGTAATAATTAGAAATATTTTGAAATTGTATTTTTATTATTGAACATCAAAATCACCGATCGGTAGTTCTATATGTACTTTAATTATTTTGAATCAAAGCTAATAAAATAATCTTTATTTACAATTCCTGCATTTTACACTTTGGACTTGAACGGCAACGAAAACATTTGTGAAATTCAAAGTTCTTTAGAACTTTAGTGAAAATGTATGCTTGTTTTATTTTGTGGTAACTTAACCGTATTTTTGTGGATTATTAATCTTAAAATATCTTCTGAATATAAGCACAGAATTCTAGCCAAGTAACTCCAAGTTCTGTACCATCTTCGCAGCATAGAAAACGGTTACTGCCAAGTCATGCTGAACAGATTGAATCTCAACGTAGACTTCGTCAACATGTGTTAAATGTCGTCATAGGCTGATAAAGAGATACCAAACTCTCAGCGGGAGAGGAGTACTGAAACGCGACCGGTTGGTTGAAGTATTTAAGCGACGCACCGCCGCACTCTGCAGTCAAATTGGATTCACTCGCTGCACCGATCGGTTCGTTTTCGAAAATGTGGGTCGTACTCTGCGCCTTCATCGCCCTGCCCCTGCTTTTGGTGGCCTATTTCGAGATGGGATCACTACGTCAGAAGCGAATGCTAAACCAGTTTCGGGGTCCCAGCATTCTGCCCGTCGTGGGCAACGCACATCAGATGGGCAAGACACCCTCAGGTGAATGCATTTCGCGATTGTGCAGCTGATATCGCAGAAATCGCATTATGACTTGCGAATAAACTAATTAGGCGTGCGACCAAAGTTCATCTGCCGTCTAGATACCACCGGCACCTTGGGTGTCTGATCAAAAAATGATAACACTGGGACTTTGGTTGTAATGTGACGATTTTCTTGTGATTCTCGGGCATCAAAGGTTATTACAATGCGATTGAAATTGGCTATAATTACTTGGGATAGAACAATACGCGTTCTAATTATAGGCATTGAGGAATTAATGACCCGATACAAGTGATACGAAGCTATAATGAAAGTGGCTGTCCCCTACAACTAGTAAAATCCAAACATACCAATCAATTTATATACAAAATTGTCTGCCTTTTCACAGAGATCCTGAACCGATTCTTTGGCTGGTGGCATGAGTATGACAAGGATAACTTTCGATACTGGATAGGCTACTATTCAAACATAATGGTCACCAGTCCCAAATATATGGAGGTTAGATTGTCTTGTCTTTCATCAGATAAGAACTAATAGAGTTCTCGCACAGTTTATACTCAGCAGTCAGACTTTGATATCAAAGTCTGATGTTTACGACCTCACACACCCTTGGCTGGGCCTCGGACTACTCACGAGTACGGGCAGCAAGTGGCACAAGCACCGCAAGATGATTACTCCGGCCTTTCATTTCAACATCCTGCAGGATTTTCACGAGGTGATGAACGAGAACTCCAGCAAGTTCATTGAGCACCTGAGAAGCCTTGCCAACGGGGACAACATCTTCGATTTTCAGGATGAAACCCACTACTTAACCCTAGATGTTATTTGCGACACTGCCATGGGTGTGTCTATCAATGCCATGGAAAACCGTAGTGCAGCTGTAGTTCAGGCTTTCAAAGAGTAGGTATTATTATCAACGAAGTTCTGATTTTATTTTAATTTTTCTTATCCTGCAGCATGTGCTATAACATGAAAATGAGAGCCTTTAGTCCCTGGAAACGAAATAACAATCTCTATTGATTGGCTCCCGAATATCCTAAATATTGTCGTACTCTAAAGACTCTTCAGGACTTTACAAATGATATTATCGAAAAGCGAATTAAAGCTCTAAACTCAGAAGTTGAGTCCAAAATTGAAGGAGATGAGTTCTCTCGCAAAAAGATGGCGTTTTTGGATACTTTGCTTTCGTCCACAGTTGATGGACGACCTCTGAACTCACAGGAGCTTTACGAAGAGGTCTCCACATTCATGTTTGAAGGACATGACACAACCACCTCTGGGGTGGGTTTTGCAGTCTATTTGCTCTCCAGACACCCAGAAGAACAGGTGAAATAATTAATTAATTTATTAAAAAAAAACAGAAATTAATTTACAAATTTGAATTTAGCAAAAATTATTCGAGGAACAATGCGAAGTAATGGGCGATTCTGGACTTGGTCGAGATGCCACCTTCCAGGAAATTTCTCAAATGAAATACCTAGATCTCTTCATCAAAGAAGCCCAACGACTTTATCCCAGTGTGCCTTTTATTGGGCGATTTACAGAAAAGGATTATGTGATAGGTAAAATATCTTAAAATCAAAAGAGAGTCTTTTAAGTTAAATATTATCTTTTTTCAGATGGCGACTTGGTGCCAAAGGGCACCACCCTGAACCTGGGGCTTTTGATGTTAGGTTACAATGATCGCGTTTTTAAGGATCCCCACAAATTCCGACCCGAACGCTTTGAGGAGGACAAACCAGGACCCTTTGAGTATGTGCCCTTCAGTGCTGGTCCTCGAAACTGTATTGGCCAGAAGTTTGCCCTGCTTGAGATCAAGACTGTGGTGTCCAAGATCGTTCGCAACTTTCAAGTTCTGCCTGCCCTGGATGAACTTGTTTCGAAGGATGGCTACATAAGCACCACCCTGGGTCTTCCTCCGGCAGAGAAGGCAAAACGAGATGCACACATCCACAAATACGATCCGGTTTTGTCCGCTGCCATGACTCTAAAATCGGAGAATGGTTTATATCTGCGCCTGAAGCAGAGGCATTAGTTGCCTACTTTCAGGCTAAATATTTTTCACAATTTTAATTGTTGCATAGAAAATATACACTTTACATTTCATCAAATAAAATTAACCTAACTAGACTTTCACAAGAACAGTGCCCACATAGGGATTGGCCACGAACTGTGAGGGTGTGACAACATCCCCGTCGATGTACTGCGAGCTCAGGGAGGTGGTGATGACCTCTGCCTGGGTGCCCAGTTGGTAGTATTTGGTCAGGTCCAGGGTCTTGGCGGTGCCGCCCAAGTTGAGGACAATCACATACAAATCGCTGTCAGTCTCTTGGCTGCAAGAATATATATAATTATTAGAATCCTATTTAATTATTTTTATCTACTTTTACTTACCGCGAATAAACAATCACATCATCGTCCACGGCCTGAATATCAAGTCCACCCTTGCGGAACGATGGCTCCTTGCGAACCTGCACCAATTTCTTGAAGATCTGCAAATGGGAACGAGGAGCTCGCAGCTGTTGCAGGGCATTGTTGGTCTTGTAATCCTCGGCCACAGGCAGCCAAGTGTGATCGGCACTAGTAAAGCCTGAAAATAAAAAGAATATTAAAGTTTAGTTGGGTAGAATTCCTACTTATAAGCCTCTTGAGGTTGTAGTTTATCAGCTAAGGTACTCTATCTGCCATTGTCTTGGCATTTGCCTGTTTAAATTGTATAACAAAATTAATCAGAGTATGACAAATCACACTTATCGGAATATGCACTATCAAAGTCAAAATAACACACTTAATGGATTGCTTATATATCTCTCTCTCACTCAAGAAATGTAAGGCCTAGCCTTGACTCACCTGCTTGTGGAGAGGCATCCCACTGGTAGGGCGTTCTCTCAGGATCCCTCGTGCGATCGTAGTAGATGTCCGGGTTCGAGTTGCAGGCATTGGGATCCACGGTGTCCTCCCAGCTGATCCATACATCAGTCATGCCCAGTTCCTCGCCGTTGAAGGTGACTGCATGTCCTGGCAGTGTCTGGAGCAAGATGTTGATGAGATCCGTGCGCTGAACGCCAAAACGGGAGGCCACTCGCTTGTTGTCATGGTTGCCCAGCACCCAGTTGGCGTAGACACCCGCCGGCATGGCATCCATCCACTTCTTGATGTGATCCACATAGTCGCCAGCTTTAGAGGCATTGTTGATGCTTGTGAGGAAATCAAAGTTGAAGGGGATGTGCGAGCCATTCCTCACTCCGTTGCCATAGTACAAGATGATGTTATCGAAGCTAGTGTAGGCCTCCGTCATGAGGAGGCGCTTGTCACCGCCATGCTCCTCATGGAACTCATCCACCAACTCACGCCACTGATAAACCATGTCGAGGGTCTCCGGCTGATCCTGAGTGTAGATGTGCTGCGTCCAGCAGTGGTCGTCGGGATCCGGGCAGCTCACAGAGTCGTTGGTCAACGGCTCATCCGGATACTCGTTGTAGCGATCGAGATCCACCTCAAACAGATAGGGAACCGCATCAATGCGGAAGCCGGAGACGCCCTTGGCCAGCCAGAAGCGGATCACGTTCTTCATTTCCTCTACGACGGCAGGATTACGGTAGTTGAGATCAGGCTGCTGAATGGCGAACTGATGGAGGTAGTACTGCTGACGCACATCATTCCACTCCCAGGCGCTGTAGCGGAACTCCGAGTTCCAGTTGCTCGGCGGCTCTCGCTCGCCGGTCTCGTTATTCACTTTGCCGTCGTGCCAGATGTAGAAATCCTTGTAGGTGGGATCGCTGTCCACCGACTTGGTGAACCACTCGTTTTGGTCACTGGAATGGTTGGGCACAAAGTCCAGGATAATTTTGATGCCCACCTCCTTGGCCTTGGCGATCATGCGCTCGAAATCCTCCATGGTTCCATACTCCGGCTGGATGGTGTAGAAATCCGAGATGTCGTAGCCAAAGTCCACCATCGGAGACTTGAAGATCGGCGAGAGCCAGGTGCCCGTGAAGCCGATGTCCTTGAGGTACTGCAGCTTCTCGGTGACTCCGTTCAGATCTCCAATGCCATCGCCATCGGAGTCGCGGAAGGAGCGCGGATAGATCTGATAGTAATTGCCGCTCTCCCACCACTCGGTGGCTCCCACTAGGCCCACGATGGCCAGGAGCAGGCATACAGCTGCTTGTGGTCGCATTTTGTTCGAATTTGTTCGCTGTGGAGAGCCGTCAGCTGGCTTTTATACCCCTCGATAAGGTGGCTCCTATCGAGATCTGGCCCACTTCGAGTGGCCATTTCAATGGCTGTTCAAACACACTGCTAGTGGGTTCTCAGGCTGCTTAGGTTTTCGCACCCAAATTGTCATTGTTTTCGCACTCCCAGCAAAGCTTTACGTAAAGCGATTAACCCGCTCTCGACACAACCGCTTGATTGCTGGAAAATTACCTATTGGCTATTGGGTATCTTCCTGAAGAACCTCCCCTGGTTTTGTTATGGTAGGGCGTTGAAGTGGCCAGTTAGTCAGCTGATAGGAAGGGGAACAACATTACAAATCCTCTTCTTCAGCTGCAGGCAAAACAACAAGCTGGAAAAACAGTGATTAATAAATACGAACACTTGACGCTGGAAATATTCTCTCCCCCAGATAACCTTGTAGCTGCTCTCTGGGCCATTTCAAACGTGACAACAAAACATAATCATTTGCTGCGAACATTGCAGCTAAAGCTGCTAAAATTATTGTTATTATCAGAGTCAGTCGAGTTTCACTTGATAAGTTAAGTTTTGAGGGTTAACTTTTGAAGCTAAAAGACATTAGGGAAGTATTTGTTATTTGTAAAGTTCTTGGAACAGATACGGGCTTTGTATATAGTTTAAGAGATAACTCGTGTAATTAGGGCGATACAATCGAATTGATTCTTTAAAGATATCTTATCATTGAAGAACTACATTGTCAAGGTGTTTATTTGCTGCTCAGGAATTTCTTTTTTTTGTGTATTAAATTCAGAATATATATATTTAGTGTTTTCTGTTAATATAAATGGATTACAAAAGGATATTAATTATTCTCCCACTTTCACAGACTTTAAAACCTTTAATATTGCTATTTGAATAAAAACCAAAAAACACAAATTAACTTAATTAAAATCTGAATAATTCAGAATGTATATGTTTAGTATTTTCAGTTAATATTTTATTACAAAAATATCTTAATTATTCTTCCACTTTAACAGACTTTAAAATCTTAAAAATTGCACTTTAAGTTTAAAACAAACAAACCACCAACTAACTTAATTGAAATCTGAATATTTCAGAAAATATATTTTTAATATTATTTAAGATCCTTTTTATATTAAAATATTAACTGACAATATTACCTTGTAATATTTTAATACATAAAGATCTTAATTATTCTTCCACTTTAACAGACTTTAAAAACTTAAAAATTGCAATTTAAGTTTAAAACAAACAAACCACCAACTTAATTGAAATCTGAATAAGCGAGCAGTCCGTGCAAATATCGATTTGAATCGATTTGTGTTAACTAACATGGAAGGATATGTTGATTTATGGCACCCCCGGGATGCTGCCACCTGAGAGAGAGGGCTGAGAGCTCACCTCACTTCCATGCAGGTGAGCTGGCGAGTGAGGATTTTAATTGAATTAAATCCACTTCGAGTGGATTGCCTCGAGCGGTGTAATGAGTAAGTGTAATTGAACGAGTGCAGTGCGAAAACACTGCCGATGCCCCCTCATGTTCCGTCTGGAGCGGACTCGAGGATGCTGCCAGGATTCACTTATTTGAATTCGCGCTCTGCTCCGGGGATCCAAGCTGAACTGCGGCAGCAGCGGCTAATTAGGTGTGTTTTGCGGAAATGTACTTCACACTCCTCCCCTGCCTTCGGCAAGGGAACTAATTTATTTAAAAGCAAATGTTCAAGTCAAATTTATTTTGAGAGACAGCAGTGACGCAGGTCGTGAAGTGGACGCCAGAGATGCAGACTGCTGCTCATAATTAATGCAAAGTCAAATGTTGGGAAATTAAGGATAAGTTAATAAAGGAAGAGGTTACTAACTTATGACCTTTTAACATACTTAAGAGCTCCAAGTGTTTTGTTCAACTAATATCTTGAATATTGATTCAATTTATATCTAAAGAGCTTTTAATAAATATTAAAAAATATAAAGAAAAAAATATTTAGAATAAATACAAAACAACATTTTAATAAATTAATTTGTATATCAAATTCAAATTGAATTTGAATTCTTTTCCCCCCAAACAAACTTTGTTGCCTAAAGTCGATATTGATTCACTGTTGAGGAATCCCGGGCTTATTCCTGTGGCAGTTGTATTTAACATTTTTATGGCAATTTTACGACATTTCGCGCTTTAGTGGAATATCCAATAAAAGGAGAGCAGAACGGAAAGAACGGGAAAAAGCCCAGAGCCAGCGGTTATTTAATCTAGCAAATATGCGATAAAACACTGACAGATTACCAGTCGGTCGCAGCAATTGCGCCTTATCGCCTCGTCAATCGCTACACGGCCGGCAATTGTTATTAGCAAATTGAGTTTGGCCCACTCAAACGCTATCGAAATGCCGCAGTGGGCACATCTCGGCCTCGGCCTCGGCCTCAGCCTGGCTCTCCTCCTTCTCCTTGCCGGCCCCTCCCCGGCGGGTGGCGCGGACATCGATTGGTGGGAGAACGCCTCACTCTATCAGATATATCCGCGTTCCTTCCAGGACAGCGATGGCGACGGCATCGGAGACCTGAAAGGCATCACCTCGCGGCTGAGTTACCTCAAGGAAATCGGCATCACGGCCACCTGGCTGTCGCCCATCTTTACCTCTCCCATGTCGGATTTTGGCTACGACATCTCCAACTTCTACGACATCGACCCCATCTTCGGCACCCTCGCGGACTTTGATGAATTAATTACGGAGGCCAAATCGCTGGGCGTGAAGATCATTTTGGACTTTGTGCCCAATCATTCGAGCGACGAGAACGAGTGGTTTGCCAAGTCGGTGAACCGCGAGGACGGTTACGACGACTTTTACGTGTGGGACGATGGCAAGTTGAACGCGGAAACCGGCGAGAGGGAGGCGCCGTCCAACTGGATCAGTGTGTTCAGCGGACCCATGTGGACCTGGAACGAGCAGCGTCAGCAGTATTTCCTCCATCAGTTTCAGGACAAGCAGCCTGATCTGAACTTTACCAATCCCATGGTGCGGGAACACATGCTAGACGTGCTCAAGTTCTGGCTGGATCGCGGTGTGGATGGCTTCCGGATCGATGCGGTGCCTCACATCTACGAGTATCGATTTGCGAATGGCTCCTATCCGGACGAACCCATCAGTGGGTGGGGCAGTGACCCAGAGGCCTACGATTACCACGATCATATCTACACCAAGGACCAGCCGGCCACCGTGGATCTGATGTACGAATGGCGTGCCTTTCTGGATAATTACCAGTCAGAAAATGGCGGCGATTCGAGGGTGCTCTTGGCCGAGGCCTACTCCTCCGTGGAAACACTGAGTTCCTACTTTGGGAACAGCACCCATCAGGGCACCCAGCTGCCCATGAACTTCCAGCTGATGTACCTCAGTGGCTACTCCACTGCCAGGGATGTGGTGGGCTCCATTGATTACTGGATGAACACCATGTGGAAGAAGCACCAGACGGCCAACTGGGTGGTGGGAAACCATGACAACGATCGTGTGGCTAATCGCATGGGAGCCCACAAAGTGGATCTCTTGAATGTTATTGTAAATGCCCTGCCAGGAGCCTCTGTGACCTATTATGGCGAGGAGATTGGCATGTCCAATGTGGATGTGCAGTGCACTGGAGACGACTGCGAGCACAGGGATGCAGAGCGCACTCCGATGCAATGGAATTCGGAGCGGAATGCAGGTTTCTCGGAGGGAGAAACAACCTGGTTGCCCCTAAGTCCGGAGTACGAGAGGTACAACGTGCAGACAGAGCGTGGGGTTTCACGATCCTCCTTGAACATCTTCAAGGGTTTGCAAGAACTGAAGAGCAGTTCTGCCTTCTTGGCATTCAAGGAGGATGGAGGCTTTTCTTATGAGGCAGTCACGGAGCAAGTTCTGCAGATTATACGGCAAGTCCTGAAAGATCTTAACTGTACTGAAAGTACTAATTTTTTACCACTCCAGCACCAACAAGTATAGCGAGGAGTACCGAATCCTGGTCAACATGGGCAACAACATGGAGATCATCGATGGTCTGGGCACCAAGACCTACGAATATGTTCTGGTCACAGCCTACTCCACGCACTATGCTGGGTAAGATTTCTTTCAAATAGAAACTTTTATCAAATTCTAAGACGAATTAATTCCCAGGCAAACTGTCAACCTGAAGGAGAGAATCATCCTGATGCCCTACGAAGCAGTCGTCTTGCGCTGGCTGGCGTGATGTTTAAATACCAATTAAATTCTTAAAGATTTTAAAAAAGAATTCCTTCCTTATTTGCTCTTAATCAGTTTCAACTACCTTGGGGACCCCCATAAAGATAGCGCCGCCCCACGCCGGGATCGCATGTGATCCGTGCAGTGCGCCAATGTGAACTTTGAGTGCCAATTACCTAAATCTTGATTGTAATACCACTTAAAGATACAGACATTCGATACTGGCACTAAGCACTATCAAATTACGCAATAATAGGCATGGATTAATCTTTGAATAAACACTAACGACGACCATTTTGGAACCGGAATCTTCTGATATGGCCCTAATTCTACGGTATAATTGCCCAATAAATTAAGGCTATTATTCAAAATTCCCAGTTGGTCTACTTCTAATCAGTGTTTATACAACTCGGTGGGGCAATCGTCGAGATAAGCTTTCCGTTGGGTAACACGGCCCCCTGGAGGAAGTTGTTCGATTTATATGGTTTCTATGATTTTTATTTATTTAAGAGAACTAATAATTTGGTCTAGACTGTGCTCAGCACGACGGCTTCCTTGGGCATCAGCAGCACAGAGTTGGCGAAGGTAAGATCGCTGGAAGGAATGGAGAATATATTTTAGTTAGGATCTTATTAAGGTGACTTCCCAGTACTCACTTCTTGCGACGCACACTCTTGTCATTGACCACGACATACTGCAGCTGGGTGGTGATGGAGGTGAAGACAGAGTCCAAGTTGATCGACTCGACATCATCGTTGATGTTGATGACAGTGATGTAGGACTTCTGGCCTGCCAAAGAGCTAGAAATAAATTCAACGATTAACTTTATACTTAAAAAAAAAGGATATATCATCTCAATTTACCGCTTGAAAGCCAAGACATTGGGTCCAATGGCCACCACAGTGACATCTCCCTCCTTCAGGGTTGGCTCATCTCGAAGAGCGCGCAGCTGCTTGTAGATATTCAGGTGGCTCAGAGCCACTCCACGCTCCTTCTTCACATTCACCAGCTTGTAGTCACTGGCCACAGGCAGCCAGGTGACGGAGGCATTGGAGAATCCAGCATTCTGCTCGTCGCTCCACTGGAAAGGCGTGCGAACAGGATCGCGAGTAAGACGCTCAAACTCATCCTCGTTGGACTGGCAGGCCTGTGGGTCCACGGTGTCCTCCCAGCTGATGTACACATCGGTCATGCCCATCTCCTCGCCCTGATAGGTGACACTGACACCGGGCAGACCCAGAATAATCATGTTGCAGGCATCGATACGATCGGCACCCAGGCGGGATCCAATGCGGCTCTGATCGTGGTTGCCAAACACCCAGTTGGCCACCTGGCCCTCCGGCATGTTGTCCAGCCAGTTGTGAATCAGCTCGGAGTAGTGGTAGGCATCCGAGTTGTAGTGGATGTTGGCCAGCAGATTGAAGTTGAAGGGAATCTGGGAGCCCAGGTGGGTGCCGTTGCCGTAGTACTGCATCAGAGTCTCCAGCGGGGAGTAGGCCTCGGTGAGCAGGACGCGGTCATCGCCGCCCAACTCGGCATCCAGTTCCTCAATGACATCACGGAAGGCATAGACAAGCTCCAGGGTCTCAGGCTGATCGGTGGTGTAAACGTGCTGCAGGTAAGTGTAGTCCTCGGGATCGCTGACAGCCTCGTTCCTGGGCTCATCGGGCCAGTTGCCATCGGCATCGGCGGGCACCTCGAACACATGGGGCACGGCATCGATGCGGAAGCCATAGGCTCCCTTGCGCAGCCAGAAGCGCAGGACTTCCTTCATGGCATCGACGACGGCGGGATTGCGGTAGTTGAGATCGGGCTGCTTGGCATGGAACTGATGCAGGTAGTAAGCCTGACGCTTCTCACTCCACGTCCACATGGACCCACGGAAGACGCTGATCCAGTTGTTGGGCGGCTGACGGATTCCATTGACCACTTTGCCAGTGTGCCAGACATAGAAATCCTTGTACTGCTCCTCGCCATTCTCCGAACGGATGAACCACTCGCACTCGTCACTGGTGTGATTGGGCACAAAGTCTAGAATGATCTTAATGTCCAGCTCCTTGGCGCGTGCCACCAGGGCATCGAAGTCAGCCATGGTGCCGAAGATGGGATCGATGTTGTAAAGATCGGCCACATCGTAGCCAAAGTCAGCCATGGGCGAGGTAAAGATCGGGGACAACCAGGTGGCAGTGACGCCAATCTCCTTCAGGTAAGCCAGCTGCTGGGTGACACCTGCCATACAAGTCTACAGTGAGTGCCTGCTGCTGGGGATTTAGCCTTAGCCTTTACTTACCATTCAAGTCGCCCACGCCATCGCCATCGCTGTCCTTGAACGACCTGGGATAGATCTGGTAGAACTGAGCGGAACGCCACCAGCCCACCTCGGCCAACGAGGGCAGCACCAGGGCCAGAAGGCAGGAGAGAGCCAGCAACTTGAACATGGCTGCCAGTGAATCGATCGATTGCCAATGGCCAGAGGGATTAGGTGGTGCTTCTATTTATGCCCGTTGGTCTGGATGATAAGACTTTGATAAGCCCCTCTATATACTCCTGATTAGCCCCACGCCGATGGCAGATTTACGATCCCAGTGCGTGGCCAAGCTGAACGGGTTCCCAAGATACTGGGTTGTGGAATTTATTGGTACTAGGCTGCGGTGGAGTCAGATTTTGGCTCACGCCCGGAGATCATGAGACAGATTGGCAGGCAAATGAATTTCAACTGCATAAAAAGTATAATCTTATCGAGGCATTTCTTGGATTTCTCTGAGGGGGGGAATAATTTATTGCCTCTTCAATTTGGGAATAATAAATGCAAGACTTGAGGGTTCAAGGTAGTGATAAGGTAATTGGCGATGATTCAATAACTAAAACCACATGAGTGTAGGTCATTAGAGACTGGAATTCATTTCCCAGTGATTACTGTAGTTCTGATTACAGAAAATATACATAATCATCACAAAATTATGAGTGTATATAATGATATGTTATCGCTTAATTTGATTTCCTTTATTTGGAAGTATAAAGTATAGTTTTGGGTAACTTTTACAGGCTTTTAACAATGCTAAAACGATAAGTACACTAAAAGTTTTGCGATGAGAATCAATTTAGAATTTAATCCTTTAAAATGTATATGAATATTTAATAAGATACTTAGACTGTATGTTTTTCTTTTTATTATCCTTGTTCCACTGATCCTAGAAAATCTTTGTTTGTGCCCTAACCAGCCTCACTATCTTCCATTTATATGCTGAAGCCAAAGGTCCCGCCATATATTTTCCCAGGTGGCCATACGTGTTTTTGCGAAAAAAAAAATCGAAAATCGATAAGCCTGGTTAGATTATCGCAAAGGCTCCATCGAGGCTGGTGGTAGGTATATAAGAAACCGATTCCAATCGCAACTCTTACAGTTAACAATGACCAATTGGACTAGCCTGTTCCTGCTGGTGGCCCTCGGCCTGCTGGCCGTCGATGCTGCGGCTCCCTGGTGGAAGACCGCCTCCTTCTACCAGATCTACCCCCGATCCTTCAAAGACACCGATGGCGATGGAATTGGCGATCTGAACGGAGTAACCGAGAAGTTGGAGTACCTCAAGGAGATCGGAGTGACCGCCACCTGGCTGTCGCCTTTCCTGAAGTCACCGATGGCCGACTTTGGCTATGATATTTCCGACTTCAAGGCTGTGGATCCCATGTTCGGGACGATGGAGGACTTTGAGAACATGGTGGCTCGTGCCAAGGAGCTGGATGTGAAGATCATTCTTGACTTTGTGCCCAATCACTCCAGCGATGAGGCTGATTGGTTCCTGCGATCGGCTGCCGGCGAGGAGGAGTACAAGGACTACTACATCTGGCACCCGGGTTTCCTCAATGATGACGGCACCCGTCGTCCGCCCACCAACTGGGTGAGCGTGTTCCGCGGCAGCGCCTGGGAGTGGCACGAAGGTCGCCAGGAGTACTACCTGCATCAGTTCCACAAGAAGCAGCCAGATTTTAACTTCCGCAACCCTGTGGTTCGCGAAGAGATGAACAATGTGCTGCGCTTCTGGCTGGAGAAGGGTGTCGATGGCTTCCGCGTGGATGCCATTTACCATGCCTTCGAGGTCGAGGCCGATGAGAATGGCAACTATCCGGATGAGCCCCGCAACGACTGGACTAATGACCCCGATGAGTATGGATACACCCACAAAATCTACACTGTGGACCAGCCGGAGACCCCGCATTTGGTGTGAGTTTGGTTAAGTGGAAAGATTTTATAGAACTTTAATCATAATTTGTATTATTTTACAGCTACGAATGGCGCGAGATCTTGGAGCAGTTCCAAGCCGACAACGGCGGCGATGAGCGGTGAGTAACTGCGCCACGAATCACTCAATAGTCATGGAATTTACAGATTACTTTCGCCTTATTCAGTATTCTGATGGTGGAGACCTGGTCCCCGATCGAAATCGTCATGCACTACTATGGCAACGAGACCGCCGATGGTGCCCAGATACCGTTCAACTTCCAGCTGATAAGCAATCTGCACTACGACTCCGATGCCTATCACTACGAGTATTTGATTAACAACTGGCTCAACCTCATGCCCGAGGGCAAGAGCGCCAACTGGGTGGTAAGTTATAAGCCTCACATAATCCTAAAATTAAATTAATAATAATACATTCTTATTTTCCAAACAGATTGGCAACCACGACAAGAACCGTGTGGGCTCCCGTTTCGGTGCCGATCGTGTGGATCTCTTCAACATCCTTTTGCTGACCCTGCCCGGCTGCAGCATCACCTATAACGGCGAGGAGATTGGCATGCTCGACGGCTACGTCTCCTGGGAGGATACCGTGGATCCTCAGGCCTGCAACGGTTATGAGGCAAACTATATGGACATGTCTCGTGACCCGGCACGTACCCCCATGCACTGGTCCGATGAGTCTCTGGCTGGATTCACCACCGGCAAGTCCACCTGGCTGCCAGTGGCCACCGATTATAAGCAGAGGAATGTAAAGACCGAGCGTGGCGAGTCCCTCAGCCACCTGAACGTGTTCAAGCGCCTGCAGCAGCTGCGCCAGGAGCCCAGCATTGAGGAGGGCTCTGCCGAGATCAAGGCGGCTAGCAGCTATGTCCTGGCCGTCAAGCGGTAAGTTAAGAGGAGATATATCTTTTATTATTATGATTTAATTGGTGATTTTCGTTTTGCAGCCACCTGAGCGGCGACTATGTGTACATTTCTCTGTTCAACATCTACGATTCCATTGAGAATGTGAATCTGTCGCAGGTGTTCTCCTACCTGCCCGCCCAGTTCCAGTATGCTCTGGTCACCGAGAAGTCCATCAAGAAGGTCGGCGATCAGGTTTCCGCCAACAGTGTGACCCTGATGCCCCACGAGGCCATTGTGCTGCGCTCCACCACGACGGCTTAGGTTATTGTCTCCTCTGATAAATAAAACCATTGCACATTCATGACTAACTGTTGATTAAACACCATCACCAAGTGAGTGTTCCAGGAGGGGGATGGCAGCTTTAAATACGCTTGAAATATTTATAAATTTAGCGGCTTGTTATTAAATTTGTTTAAGAAGCACACTATATTAGATGATTTTTAAGCTCAACAGTTGTTTAATTCAATATTTTGAACCCTTTAAATATGCGTCATAAAAATGGAAATGCTAAAGTTTCCTGAAGCGTAAATAAGTAATTTTTGTTGCGCAAAAAATAGGACTTCTAAAAAAACAAAACATTTTTATCCATTTATTTAGTTTTAACTTTATAAAAATTCTAACGTATTTTATTATCAAATTTTATTCATACAAAAGTAAATGATTCTCCAAATGTATATAAACATAAGTGTCAATATAAGCAATAATAATGTTATTATTATTTTTCTGCACGTTTCTGATACATCATTTGTGATATATGTATAAATGTTTGTTCTCTATTCATCTTGTTGTGATAACTTTTCGGTGGCCCCCTTTCTCTCATTTTACTCTCTATTTGTGGTCCGCGGTTTATAAATAAAATACATATATACACGCTTTTCAGAGGCGTAAGAAACAGGGTAACAATGTTATATTTGTAAAGATAACATATATTTATTTTTATAATAGACATTCCAATATTTTTAAACTTTTTTTAATGGCAAACTTAATTTTTTATTAATCTTCTATTTTCTTAAGCTTTTCGTTTTTCCATTATTTATATATACAATATATAGATGCTCCCCCTTTTTATGATAGGTATTTTTTGACGTCCATGTGCTTGCTCTCTCTCTGTTTTTTACTCTCCGGCATTTACATAAGCTTGAGTGCCCTGCATAAATCTCTTTCGCACTCGATCGGCAGTCGCATTCGAGCGTCTGCTCCGATCGGAACTAGTAAAATCGAATTTATTAAATTAAACGATGTTTAAACATCGCTTAGTAGCTTTATTTGTGCTACTGCTACACCTCCTGTGTCCAGCTTGGAGCCAGCCCTATCCCAACTACCATGCAGACTTCGTGGACATCGACCATAAGGAAACGGATCTCAAGTGGTGGCAGACCGGCGCCTTCTACCAGATCTACCCAAGGTCATTTAAAGACAGCAACGGCGATGGCGTGGGCGATTTGAACGGTAAGAAAATAAAGGAATGTGTGCATTATATTATTCAAAAAACTCTTCTTAATCAGGAATTGCGGAGCAACTGCCCTACCTTAAGGAAATTGGCATTACAGCCACTTGGCTGTCGCCCATTTTCACCTCTCCGATGGCCGATTTTGGCTACGACATTGCGAATTTCACAGAAATTGCGCCTATCTTTGGTACCATGGCGGACTTTGATAACCTAATGGCAGTGGCCAAGAAGCTGGACATCAAGATCATCTTGGACTTTGTGCCCAACCATACGAGTGATGAGTGCGAGTGGTTCAAAAGATCGGCGGCAGGCGAGGAGGAGTATAAGGATTATTATGTGTGGCATCGTGGTCATCAGGAGAATGGCAATCGCCGACTGCCCTCCAACTGGATTAGCGTCTTCCGGGGCAATGCCTGGCACTGGCATAAGGATCGTCATGAGTACTACCTGCATCAGTTTTTGGACAAGCAGCCGGATCTTAACTATCGCAATCCCAAGGTGCGAGAGGCCATGAATGTAAGTGGACTCCGATATACTTTGGATTGAAAGCTTACTAAACTTCTTCAGTTTTATATTTAAATATAGAGAAAACTATTTAAGTTCTTTCTGACCCCATTTCAGGTTTATTTTAAACTATAAAGCTTTTTCAATTAGCATGAGATATGCTTGAAATCATTTAATTTTCTATTACAAAATCCTTCATTAATAATTAACTAAACTAAAATGAATAAGCAAATTTTCAAACTCTATAAATTTCCAAAAATATTAAACAATTTTCCATTTCCCCCTCAGAACGTTCTGCGCTTTTGGCTGGCCAAGGGTGTCTCTGGCTTTCGCATTGATGCAGTGCCCCATGTCTTCGAGATAGCGCCGGAGCTGGATCCGTATGGCTACTACCAGTATCGCGACGAACCGCGTAATGATGGGAACAACGACCCACAGGACTACGGTTATCTGAAGCACATCTACACTGTGGATCAGCCGGAGACCATTGACCTAGTCTACTCTTGGCGAGCCGTGCTGGATGCCTTCCAGCGGGAGAACGGCGGCGAGGAGCGCATCTTGATGGCCGAGACCTATTCGCCCATTGACATCGTGATGCGTTACTATGGCAACGAGACCACGGAGGGAGCTCAGCTGCCGTTCAATTTTCTGCTGATAAGCGAAATCTCCAACTCGTCGAATGCCCATGCCTATGAAGAAACCATCCAAAAGTGGCTCCAGAACATGCCCAAGGGACGCACAGCCAACTGGGTGGTGAGTTTTATTATTATTTTCAACCAGAATCCTCTTGAAATCACTAAGCTTGGGTAATCCACCAATATTTTATAACACACGAAGCATTTATTACCTACTTATACGCAATCAACAGAATTGTGTATTGTTTTTCATTGAATTTGTTAACAATTCTTAGTTTTGATAAGGCTTTAATTTCTCTTTGTTTATTTAATAATTTGCTTACATTTGTGGGAATTGTATGGGTTTGAAATTTAAACTGATTTGGGGTTACTTTTAGCCATAAAATGTAGAAAAAGAACGGCTTAGCTAAAGAACTGAGTTCTCTAAATCAAATTAATTGAATAGCAAATTAATTAATTAATGAGATTTAATTTTAATATTTTTTCTCTATTTTTTCTGCAGATTGGCAACCACGATAAGCCACGAGT
Organism: Drosophila truncata; assembly: GCA_008042515.1. Classification (NCBI taxonomy): domain Eukaryota; kingdom Metazoa; phylum Arthropoda; class Insecta; order Diptera; family Drosophilidae; genus Drosophila; species Drosophila truncata. Next base: position 82,268 of record VNJQ01004501.1, read on the forward strand.
TGGCTCCCGTTTGGGCACAGATCGTGTGGATATGATGAACATGCTCACCAGCACTCTGCCTGGTGCCAGTGTCACCTACCAGGGCGAGGAACTGGGCATGACCAATGTGTGGATCTCGTGGAATGACACTGTGGATCCCTCCGCCTGCAACACCAATCCGAATATCTACGAAGGGTACTCCCGGGATCCGGAGCGCACACCCTTCCAGTGGAGCGATGCCCAGGATGCCGGCTTCAGCAATGCCAACAAGACCTGGCTGCCCTTAGCCCCGGACTACAAGCAGGTCAATGTGGAGCAGGAGCGTAAGAAGCCTCTGAGCCACCTGAACGTCTTCAAGCAGCTGAGGCAATTGAGGCGGCAATCTCGAACCCTCCAGCGGGGTGAAACTCAAGTGAAGGCTCTCAGCGATTCAGTGCTGGCTGTGAAACGGTGAGGGAGACATTGATAATGAATATATAATACTTACAGATAATAAAACCCGACTTGTTTTCAGTTCCCTCCAGCATGAGTCAACGCTCCTGACCTTGATGAACATATTCGATGGAGTGGAGACTATCAATCTGCAGCAGCATTTCAATGACTTACCGGCTCAGCTCAGGATTTTGCTGGTCACAGAACGATCTCAGCTCAAAGTGGGGTAAGTTGCTTGCTCTTGGGAGTCTTAAAATGTTGATCTAATATTCTCCGTTTCACAGCGATCTCATCAACACTACCTCGCTGCAGCTGCAGCCCAAGGACTCGCTTATCCTGGAGGCCACCTCATCTTACTACGGTTACGCCACCAACGGAGAGCTCCGCTCGCTTCCCATTCTCAGTGTTTATCTCTGGCTGGCTCAAGTGGCGCTCTATCTGAGCAGTCGTTGAGTTCCCACCGTAGTTATTAGCGTTAAATAAAGGGAGTCATAGCACTCGAGCTTATCGCTGGAAAGATCTCTGGGAGGCGGGCTATAAAAGGGGGTTTCCACCTGGCCGGGTGAGCAGTCAGTCATGGCGTGTCTGAATAACTTAATACTAGCGACGATACTCGCTCTCGGCCTGCAGTGTGCCCTTGGCCGAGCAGGAGTTGTGGATCCAGATCTCCTTGAGAGGGCAACCACCTCGACGGACACCACTCGAGATTGGTGGCAGGTAGCGCAGTTTTACCAGATCTATCCGCGCTCCTTCAAGGACTCCAACGGCGATGGCATTGGCGATCTGCAGGGCATCATCTCCAAACTGGATTACCTGAAGGAGATCGGTGTGACAGCTACTTGGCTGTCGCCCATCTACACCTCGCCAATGGCAGACTTTGGCTACGATATCTCCGACTTTTTCGACATCCAAGCAGAGTACGGAACGCTGTCCGACTTTGACGAGTTGATTGCTGAGGCCAACAAGCGGAACATCAAGATCATCCTTGATTTTGTGCCCAACCATTCGAGCGATGAGAATGTCTGGTTCACCAAGTCCGTGAATCGTGAGAAGGGCTACGAAGACTACTACATGTGGCACGACGGTTATGTCAATGCCTCCACAGGGGTGAGGGAACCTCCGTCCAACTGGCTGCAGGCCTTCCGTGGCAGTGCCTGGGAGTGGAACGATGTGCGACAGCAGTACTATCTCCATCAGTTCGCCGTCAAGCAGCCCGATCTCAACTACCGCAATCCCGCCGTTGTGGCGCAGATGAAGCGAGTGCTGACCTACTGGCTGGACCGCGGAGTGGCTGGTTTCCGGATGGATGCGGTGCCCTGGTGCTTCGAGGTTCTGCCAGATGCTGATGGTCGCTATCCCGATGAGCCCCTGAGCGGTTATACAAACGATCCCGATGACTCCTCCTACCTGAAACACATTTACACCCAGGACCTGCGAGAGACTGTGGAAATGGTTTACCAATGGCGAACTCTTCTGGATGACTACCAGAGGATTCATGGCGGCGATACGCGAGTAATTATGGTGGAAACATACTCGGGTCTGGACTATGTGATGCAATTCTATGGCAACCGCACCACCAAGGGAGCTCAGATCCCCTTCAACTTCCAGTTTATTGTGGGCGGCAATGGGGACAAGAACAACACTCAGCTGAATGCGGTGGGTTTTGTGAAGATTATCAACAGCTGGCTAAGCCAGATGCCTGCTGGTCAGACTGCAAACTGGGTGGTGAGTACCAGATTAAGCCTTTTTAGTTCATCCTCTAATCGTTTTTATAAACTAATTGGACAGATGGGCAATCATGACCAGCGTCGAGTGGGCAGTCGGTATGGAGAGAACCGCATTGACCTGATGAACATGCTGCAGATGTTCCTGCCCGGCGTGAGTGTCACCTACCAGGGCGAGGAGCTGGGCATGACAGATCTGGACATCAGCTGGGAGGACAGTCGCGATCCGGCGGCCTGTAACTCCAACTCTGAGATCTACGAGCAGTTTACACGGGATCCTGCCCGCACACCCTTCCAGTGGAGCGACGACGCAAATGCTGGCTTCTCAACCAACTCCACCACCTGGCTGCCCATCAACCCGAACTATGTGACAGTGAATGTGAAAACCGAGAATGCCACAAGTCCGAGTCACTTGAGTTTGTACAAGCAGCTGGTGGAGCTTCGCAAACTGAAAACCTTGCAGCTGGGCAGCACTCGCTATGCGAATGTGGGAAACAATACGATTGCCATCAAGAGATCTCTGAGTGGAGAGAGCACCTATGTCCTTGTCGCCAACGTACTGGACACTGCTGTCTCTGGAGTGGATGTGGCTGGTGCCCTCTACGCCACTGGGAACTACACCATCAAGTTGGTGAATCCGTTGGCCAAGGCCACCGTTGGGTAAGTAGCTTCCCTTCTAACACCAAAAAAATTAAATACTTTATTAACAACTTATCTTTTTATGCTTACAGGGATTCCGTCACCCTGAGCAACCTGTCCTTGGAGCCTTATGCGGCCCTGATTCTGGAGGAGTCTGTCTAGAGTTTACATAATCATAAGTTCGACAAGAATAATACACATACACGTAACATACATAAAGTACATCGATGGGATAGCTTGTTATATGGGCATATAAGTCATTGGGGCGAACGACATTGGAAAACTTTTCAATTTTAAGGTCGCGTGCTGGGCCAACTTATTATAAATTATTAGGGAACTTTGTCCTGGTTCAAGAGTCAGCCAGCCAGCCAGCGAGGATGAGGCTGTGGGGGAGCAAAAGAAATTCCATTAGACGTGATTGATAAGACACACAAATCACGCATACGCAGCGTTGCCTGCCACACACAAAAACGACGAAGGACCGCAGAAGGTGTCTCGGAAATGAGGAGCCCTCTAAGGGTGCGTGAGTGCTCGTGGGAGTACTCCGGCAGGAAGAATGGGAATGGGAATGGGATGTGGTTGTAGTTGTCGCACTTGACAGTCGAGACAGCCACAGAGAAAAGCACCCTGGTTGGCTTTTTAATTTACTCATAAAAAATGAAGTGAAATTATGATGAATTTTCAGCTTGTCTTCTATATTTGGCAATCTCCTACCCAAAACTAACCCTGTAAATGAGTCCCTTAAAGCCGTTCCACTTTGTTAGCTTACCTTTAAACCGAACTGTGCCTCGTCATGGTGCGCAGCATCTGAATTTCGAATCTGAGAGAGTGCCACCGTAGTTCATCACAACAGCGACAATTGGTCTGTCATCGGCCGGGGCTCTTTGCGGCATCAGTTGTCAACTTTCCCCCCTTGTGTCCCAGGAAGAGGCAACGAACCCGAAAACATCACCACCCCCAAAACACCGAAACATCACCTACGTGAGAGTCATTCAAATGAGCGACTCGACAACCCGTTGAATGCCAGTTATGAGCTGTGTTTGCGGTGCAATTAATGAGCGGCCAGCGATTAGATGGACTCTCGGGACCCCCGGGACTCCACCTGGCCGGCAGCGGACACGTGCCGCCACCGGTGGTGCCGGTGGTGAGCGCACAGCTCGTTAAGAGCGGCCTGAAATCAAACTCAAATATTAGACTCGCATTATTAATATGCAAACGGTGTCGGGGAACACGAATTCGTTAACTAAATGTGCAAGGATGTGCCGGGATGCTGGCTTCCGGCTTTCGGGAGCTCGGAACCCCTGCAGATTACGGCGGGCTTAATGCGTTTTAAAAGTTTTCCAATCGGAAGGGGAGCTAACTTTTGTCCGAACTGCGTAAATCTGCGAAAATCATCTTAAATGTAATCATTTGGGCGCCTTATTCCTCTCTCTCTGCCTCTTTGGGAAATTAACTTCATTATCTGCTCGAAAATAAAATGCACAAAAGGGCAGAAGGAAGGCCTTACGATCAGGTGGCACTGTCCTGCTTTTGCGGTTTTCATTTTCCACAATCATCCATCCACAATTCCATACGCATTTCTTTTTTCTTTCTTTCTTTTCTTTATTTTTTTTTTTAGGGTTTCTGGTCACGTGCGCAAGGGTAAAGTGGCCGGGAGCTGGAACTGGAACTGGAACTGGAGCCATGTCTGTGACCTTTTTAATGGGACTGACGGGTCACGCAGCCATTTACACGATTCCATTTTATTCATTTTTGTGGCCCAGTCGGCGCAGACTGCTAATTTTTTAGCGCCAACAAAGCCGAAACAGCCGAAGAAATCGAATGGGTCCGAATGAATTTGAGATTATTTAAAAGGAGAAAATAATTTGTACAGATTTTAAGGCAGCCAAGGAGGCGCCCTTTGAATTTCAATCTGTTTATTGTTCTCAAACTAATCGCACGTGAAATCCACTCGAGTCAGGTAATTACTCGCCTTCAGTGAGCGTTAACGAAATTGTTATTTCAGCTGGTCTGTAGGGTCTCCGGCAGGTATCCCTAGTCCCAACCCAACCCAACCCAACCCTCGCCCCAACTCTGGGTCGTGTGTGGGGCGAGACAAGTTTCTATAAGCCAAAAATCCTTGCATCTGGCAACCGGGGTATCGCAGGCGTCTGCCAATTACCATGTGTAAACGCAATTTAATTATTTATAACGCAATTGAAGTTCTGCTTTCAGCTGCCCTCATTTCGGGAGGGGACTGAGAGAATAAATACTGCAGGGTTGCCTCAGAAATTTCCAAGATTGCTAATAAATCTCGCTGGGAAAATTGCCGTAGCTATCTGCCTGAACTCATCAAGCCCCCCTCTCGACCGGTTTCGACTTCAAAGAGTCCGCGATGCTGGGGGACCCTGCTGCCGCTGCCGCTGCCGCTGCCGCTGCCGCTGCTCCTGGTGCTTTATAGGCCTAGTCCCTGGTCGTCGTCTGTATTTACATTGTGTAAAACACACACATACTCTTGGGGTTCCTCCTTTCGAGTATAAAACACGAAATACTTACCAAACGAACACAAGTCGAACGATTACGGGGCGGTGTTGGGGACTTGTGCTTGACTTTAATTTGTGTGTAAACACTTTAAATGGCGAACCCCTCCGACGAACCGGGAATTAAAAGAGAGCGTACTCGGGCACTCGAGCTTATCTGGGGGTTCAGGATATGTGTGGTGGAGTGGTTTGTTTGTCTGGTTCTTTGCTTATTTATTTATTTATGCAAGCCGCGGCATATTTGCTTTGAGCCGGAGATAAATGCCGATTGAGTGGCCCGCCGAGTCGGTATGTTTTTCAAGTGCTGGGCCAGATAGAAGGAAGTCCAATCGAATCAGGAAGTATTCAGGATCAAGGCCTCGCCGGCCGCCAGACTCAGACCGGTGACCTCGAAGAGCGAGCTGAAAGGATAACCAATATCAATATTCTCGTGTATTGTCCCGGCTTCCGGAAGTCCACTCACCCTTCCGCCTTGGCAGACTGCAGGCTGCGTACGAGGAGTGTAAGGTGGGTGGGCAGACTCGAGTCAAAGTCGTACAGGTTCACGGTGACACCCTTGCTGGCCAGGTTGGCCACGTAAATAATGGACTGCGAACCGGAGAGGTAACTGCAAAGGGTAATAAGTTAGGGAATTATTTCTAAATACTTTAAATTTATAGAATTAAATAGTGTTTTGTCTATATTTTATCTAATTAAGGTAAATATTAATTTATAAATTCCACTCACCGCTTTACCACAAACACATTCTCACTCAGCACAGAATATTTCGTGGAACCATTTTGTAGAGTCACCGAAGATTTTCTCAACTCCACCAAGGACTTGTAAATCTTCAAGTGGGAACGTTCGGCTGCTGTCTCCGTTTCCACATTCACCGTTTGATAGTCCGCCGCCAGTGGCAGCCACGTCTTGGCCGCCGTAGAGAATCCCGCGTTGGTGCCACTTGTCCACTGGAAGGGCGTGCGAGAGGGATCGCGGGTGAACTGCTCGTAGATCTGCGAGTTGGAGTTGCAGGCTGCTGGATCCTGGGTGTCCTCCCAGCTAATCTCGCCATCGGTCATGCCCAGCTCCTCGCCCTGGTAGGTGACACTGGCTCCTGGCAGGATCATAACCAGCATGTTCATTGCATCCGCATTGGCAGTTCCATAACGACTGGCTGCTCGCCGCTGATCGTGGTTTCCAATCACCCAGTTGGCAGTGCGACCAGAGGGCAGATTATTCAGCCAATTGTCCACTGATAGCTTGACGGAGCTCGCCGAGAATCCCTCGCTTGCCGTCACGGTGATCAGGTTGAAGTTGAAGGGCAGGTGGGCTCCCTCGACGCTCCGATTGCCATAGAACTGCATGGTGTAGGCAGGCGGGGCGTAGGTCTCAATGAGCAGGACCCTTGTGTCGCCGCCATTAATGCGCTGATAGTCGTCCATTACGACGCGCCACTGGTAGGCCATGTCGATGGTTTCTTCCCGATTCTCGATCAGGTCGCTCTTGAGGTAGTTCCGGGCCTCAGTGTCGTTCGTCAAACCGCTCACCTCTTCATCCGCATACTGACCATTGGCATCTGTCTCGATCTCAAAGAGCACAGGCACGGCATCGCACCGAAAGCCGGCGACTCCAAGATCCAGCCAATAGCGCAGCACTCGCTTCATCTGCTCCACAACGAGGGGATTGCGGTAGTTAAGATCCGCCTGCTGCACGGCGAACTGGTGGAGATAGTACTGCTGCCGCACTTCATTCCATTCCCAGGCACTGCCCCGGAATGCCTGCAGCCAGTTGGACGGAGGCTCCCTTTCTCCCGTCTCGGAATTTACCTTCCCATCGTGCCAGACGTAGTAGTCCTCGTAGCCCTTCTCGCGAGCCACCGACTTCTTGAACCAAATACTTTCATTGCTCGAATGATTGGGCACAAAGTCGAGGATAATCTTCAGATCCAGCTCCTTGGCTCGCTTGATTAGAGCCTTAAAGTCATCTAGTGTTCCGTACTCCGGTTGGATATCGAAGAAGTCAGATATATCGTAGCCAAAGTCCACCATGGGAGAGGTGAAAATGGGCGAAAGCCAAGCAGCGGTGACTCCCAGATCCTTGAGGTATTCCAGCTTACTGGTGATGCCGTTCAGGTCACCAATGCCATCGCCATCGGAATCCATGAAGGATCTCGGGTAGATCTGGTAGAATTGGGCAGTCTGCCACCAGTCCTTTGTGGCTGTTGCTGAAGTTGTGGTCTCGCACGGCCAGCAAGGCTGGGTCAGGATAACCAGCCAGCATACAGCCAGGACACCCAAACGATTTATCAGTGTTCTTTGCATTATCGAATTTTAATTGCAATTATTTGTGTGCTGCTGCTTTTATAGGTTTTCAATCAACCTGCAATTGCTGGATTACTGGGGCTTAAATGATAAACGGACATTGAGTTGACTCACTTGGCAAAACACTTGAGCAGGCACTTCAGATGGAAAACTCTTTCTATATCAGTTCCGGGCAACGCGATTTGATTGCCCTACATTTGATTTACTCACCTGAGGAGAGCTTATCAGCCTTATCAGGCAAATAATGTATAAAACTCCAAGCAATTGCCAGTGCTTCCCTAATAACACGTTAGATTTCTAGCAAGCAACAATGGAGCTCGCAGCGCTCCTCACACTTTTGCTATTCGCCATCGGCCAAGGTGAGTGTTCATCCGCAGCCGCAACTAAAAAAGACTGGTGGCAATATGCCCAGTTCTATCAGATCTACCCAAGATCCTTTATGGACTCTGATGGCGATGGCATTGGTGACTTGAACGGCATCACCAGCAAACTGGAATACCTCAAGGATTTAGGGGTTACAGCTGCCTGGCTGTCACCCATTTTCACCTCTCCCATGGTGGACTTTGGCTACGACATATCCGATTTCTTTGACATCCAGCCGGAGTACGGAACCCTTGAGGATTTTCGCGCCTTGATCAAGCGAGCCAAAGAGTTGGACCTGAAAATAATTCTGGACTTTGTGCCCAACCACTCGAGCAATGAGAGTGTCTGGTTTAAGAAGTCAGTGAATCGTGAGAGGGGCTACGAGGACTACTACGTGTGGCACGACGGGAAGGTGAATGCAACTACTGGCGAGAGGGAGCCGCCTACCAACTGGTTGCAGTACTTCCGAGGCAGTGCCTGGGAATGGAATGAAGTGCGGCAGCAGTACTACCTCCATCAGTTCGCTGTACAGCAGCCGGATCTAAATTATCGCAATCCCGCCGTGGTGGAGCAGATGAAGCGCGTTCTGCGCTACTGGCTAAAGGAGGGTGTATCCGGCTTCAGATGCGATGCCCTGCCGCCGCTCTTCGAGGTCCTGCCAGATGCCGATGGACAGTATCCCGACGAGGTCGTCAGCGGAGCCACCGAGGACACAGACGATCGCAACTACCTGACGGTGAAATACATTGAGAACCAGCCGGAGACCATAGATATGGTCTATCAGTGGCGCACAGTGCTGGATGATTATCAGCGCATTTACGGCGGAAACTCGAGTGTTTTGCTGATAGAGACGTACTCCCCCGCCTGGTTCACCATGCAGTTCTATGGCAATCGCAGCAGGGAAGGAGCCCACCTGCCCTTCAACTTCAACCTGATCACTGTGATGGAGGAGAAGGGTCTGAGTGCCGGCAATGTAAAGGAGGCGATTGATTTGTGGCTAAATAATATGCCTGCAGGTCGCACGCCCAATTGGGTGGTGAGTTGGAGAGCATCTAAAAACCTGAAATCCTGAGACATTAATCACCCCAAAATTCCAGCTAGGTAACCACGACAAACGCAGGGCTGCCAGTCGGTATGGCAAGGAGTTTATCGATGCCATGAACATGCTGGTAATGATGCTGCCGGGCGTCAGTGTCACCTATCAGGGCGAGGAGATTGGCATGACCGATGGCGAGATCAGCTGGCAGGACACCGTCGATCCTTGGGGCTGCAACTCGAATCCTGACATCTACGAGCAGTACACGAGGGATCCGGAGCGGACTCCTTTCCAGTGGACTTCGGGTACGAATGCCGGCTTTTCCAATGGATCCACCACGTGGCTGCCCCTGGCAGCTGACTACAAGACGGTGAACGTGGAAACGGAGTTGTCGGCAGAGGAATCTCACCTGAAAATTTACAAGGAACTGGTGGCCCTACGAAAATCAGCCACGACCCTACAGAACGGATCCATCAAATATTGGGTGATAGATGAGAATCTCTTTGTGATTCAACGGTGAGTGGGAACTCTATACTTTGAATATAAGTCATAATGTGTATATCTTACCTTCACAGCAAGTATGCTATGGACGAAGATAAATATGTGCTGGTTATAAACTTTGGCTCGGTGGAGGGAACCGTGGATCTGCCTTCCCTTGACGCGGATCGAACCGTTTATAGGCTGATCATTAAGAGTCTGGGCTCTGATAAAACAGTGGGGTAAGTGATAATGTCATCCCCCTAATTGAAGTTGTGAATATTAATTGTATTCTTCCAAAATTTTTAGTGTGTGGTATGGAATCCCTACTCTGCAACCCGGTGAAGCTTTGGTTTTTTGCTCCACATTGAGAATTTATCCAAATCCCTAAACATTTGATTTAGAATTTGTTGATATTCGTCTTTATTCGTAAATATACATATATGCAGCCAAATAACATTTAGCGTATTGTTTGTCAATAGTTTTTAATAGCTATACATCGAGTAATTATCTGAAATATTTCGGATGCTTTGTGGAATCCAATAACGAGTATTTACACTTAACACACAGACACGGAAAACGAATATATTTCGCTAGTTTTGTACCCATGATTTGGCTAGACATGACTGGCATTTACTTTAACAAATATTTAACTAGGCTCGATTGGGGGTAAGCGGCACACAACATTAACATTAATCCGTATTCACATCAAGGTGTATAACTACGACTGTAAAGTATGTATTGTATGTACAACTCAGTGGGACAACAATTAAATCTACCATGTTGATGGGCTCAAACAACACAATAAATGCAATTGTAATTGTTCTACCTACTAGCTGGATCCGTCGACTCGACTTGCCGCTATGTTGCAGAGGGGCTGCTCGCACCAGCTGCTCCCCAGCCCTTTTGCAACATAATTGCGCCCTCGCAAGAAATATCCCTCCTCTCCCGGTGCTCACTGTACAGCGTTTGCCTGGCTTATGCTATTTAATTTCACACTATTCAGATAGTTTGCTAGTTGCTCTGGCTTGTAGAAAACACATTTTTGAAATTATATCACATTTTTTGCATTTTTTTGTTTCGTTCGGAACTCTTTTGAAACAACGCTTAGAAAACTAGATAAGCTTAAAAGTTAAACACTTAATGATAGACGTTAAAGGGATGACAAGTTGCTTTGACATATATTGGAATATATCTCTGGTTTACACTTTTAATTTACTCGTATTTTGGGAAGAATTACGAAAAAATGTTTTTCAAGCTGACCTATATATTTTTTTTGGGCCTTACAAATTCAGTTCACTCGTGCCTGCTTACAGCTCTGGGGTCTTCAATTTACAAGGATCTTGGAAATGTATATATCCCACAAGTGGCCTCTAGATGCCAAAGAAATATATTTTACTTACAATTAATTATTTATTATTAAGCCAAGAGAACACCTTAATCAAATGACTTAACAAATAATTTTATGGAGCTAAGGGGGTCTACATTTTGGGAGATATTCCTGCTACAACCGCAACTTTTATACTCCTGGCATATACATTCTTGATTTCTGTAGATGCCTTCTTTAACTTACGTATTGTTAGGGGTCGGGAATCCCTCTTTTAGTGGCCTAAACGGGAATGGCAGCTCTCTTCTTGGTGGCACTTCCGCTGCCCGTGCTGCCTGCATCGCTGGAAGAGCTTTGGGTGGCAGGTTGCTGCTGCTGCTGCTGCTGCAACTCGGCCTGCTGTCGCTGCTGCTCCTTCAGCAACTGCTGCTGCAATTGCTGTGCGTTTAGCTATAAGTTTGTTTGCAGCACCGGCGGTCTCTGCCCTCCATTTCCACTCGGATTCACATGCTGGCCATTGATAGCTCCCAGGGATGCGGTTTCGTTGACATCGCTCCCCGTTGCAGATGTTGTCACTGCTCCCGTTGTATTTGTAACTGCTGCTGCTGCTGCTGCCTCACCAGTCGCCGTTGCTGTTGTTACTGCTGCTGCTGCTGCTGCTGGGCCGCTTATGTGATTGTTAGCCGTTGTTGTTGGTGCAAGAGCAAAGCCCACCACCGCCTGGCCATGTTGTCTCTGATTGATTTTGTTGTTGTTGGCCACCACTTGCTCCGCAACCTCATCGCCACATCCATTGCTATTGCTATTGCTATTACTGTTGATGTTGGTGTTGCCGTTGCCATTGCTATTGTTACTGCCGTTGCTGTTGCTATTCCCGTTCCCGTTTCCATTCCCGTTGCCACTGCCCTTCTCTGTGGGCGTGGTCGTGGCCGTTGTGGTATTGTTTGGCACATATTGATCGGCATATGGTATCTGGTTATACGCATTAATGTCCAGCGACGTAATAATGCTGGAAATCGTCTGTGTGGCCATTTCGCACAGTTTTTTCGTCTTGAGCGAGTGCTCTGTAAGATTTGTATAGAAAGGAATAGAGATTATCACTTGGCAAAATAATCCTTCATCTTAGCTAAAAAATTAGGTAAGAATTTACAAGAATAAAGCTAGAAATAATGATGACATGACCAAGTATCCCGGGTAACAACTGCTTACCTGTGTTTGTGGGCGTGATATGCTTCTGGATCTTCTCCTCCTGGGCACAGGTGGCCGCGGTCACCACGGCGGCGGCCATCATCGAGGAGGGACCTGTTCCAGCGGTTCGATGCATGTTGCCATAGCGCGGCGGCATCATGCTCTGGCGAACATTACGCTCGGGGCGTATGAGTATTATGTACAGCTGCAAAGACACGGACGTGCGTTCGAGTGGGAAAATCAGTGTGCTTCCAATTACGTTAATTTCGCCGATTGACCCAGGGAACTGATGTGCTATCAGGCATTAATCATGCCACCCATTGTGCACAATGACGGTATGGGAACGATATCTAATTTCTCAGTCTCCTTGCTGGCTTATCTTCGACTCTAGCTCGTGGCTTTTATTAGAACTCAGTGCGTGACCTGCTGCCGCCCACTGGCATCAGGTCACGCCCACTGCCAGGAACCAATTCCAGTTCCAATCCCAGTCCAAGTGTCATTAACCATTTCCCGTTTCGCTTACCAGCAATAATTGTGGGCCAAACAGAGGCCAACGACTTGAGTCAAATGCAGGCACAGAGAGAAATTTAAAAAAAATAATAATTAAATAATTAAAAATAAATATTGAAATGAAATTAAAATTAATTTAAAATGAAATTGAAAAAAATTAAAATTAAATTCAAATAAAATTCAAACTAAATTCAAACTAAATTCATATTAAATTCAAATTAAATTCCTATTAAATTCAATTTAAATTCGAATTAAATTGAAATTAAAATCTAATTAAAATAAAATTCAAGACAAATTTAATCAATTTAAAATAGAATTAAAATCATAAAGTTTTAAAGTTGTTATCCAATATTCTGACAAGGACTTGCTAAAATCTCTACCAATTTTTCACAGTGCCCGTTACGTTCCCAATTGCGTTACGCTGCGTTGGGTTACGTAGCTGGTACGGCCGTACGGTCATTTCCGCCGTGCTTTGACATTGTTTGGCTGCCATTTGGACGCCGTTTGTTATTGTTTTCTTGTTTCCCTCCCCCCTCCCCCCCTCTTATGCGCCGCAAACAAACGGGAAAAGTGGGAAAACAAACTGAGGAGCAACCGGACAAGGATGGGGCGAATGGCAGTCGGAAGTCGAAATTGCTTACCAGTCCGGTGCGCCTTTGTTCCGCCGGAAGCGGGCGTGGCCCGCCCAGTTGGCACCTTTATGGTTGGGGCTTTAGTTTGTTGGCTTTTAGTCCAGTGATCCCCCAGTCGGTTTGCGGCATGCCACCTTTCCACTTTCTTCTGTTTTATTTTGCCTTTTGCCCCAATGCCAGCGATTGTAAATTGCATTTTTATGGCCCGAGTTGGGAGTGTGTCTAGTGTTGTGTGTTGTGTGTTGTGTGTTGTGTGTTGTGTGTGTGTTACTGTAACCGTGCATTAGGTGACATCTGATAGCGGACAGTTGCCCCGGTTGGCCAGCCAGTGGCCCAAGGAGTATTTTATGCTCTGACATTTAATAATAGCACCTGTGCCGAGTGTTTATGGCCCCCATGCCCACCACCTCGGGTCTCGTTCAGCCACTTTGTACCCGGAATATGCAGACAGAACAGAACCATAAAATGTAACCATTTAAGTTGGGTTTCAGGAGCTCTGACTATTATAGTTACAATTGTGTTGGCTCAATTTGTAATCAGGTTTCGTTGTGATTTAATCATTTTAACGGGCTTCCCTTTATCGTTAAATAAATGCAACTTCCTTGATGATATATCACTTTAGTGTTTGGGAAACTTCCAGCAAAAAACATGCTCAACGAAGGAACGTAAGCATGGCAGACTAAGCTGCTGAGTTTGGCAGTTGAATTCCTTCCGGAAATCCCTTCTGCTGCAGCCTTCGCTCCACGAACTGCCAACTGTCGATATTTGGCTTGGCTTGCAGTTTGCCTGCGACTTAATGGCTAATAACGAAGGGTATTAAAAAATATGGCCGCAACGGAGCTGGGGATGAACACATAAAAACAGTGAAAAACGCAGAAAAACACAGAAAAACAGCAGCCCCGCAGGACGAAATCTCAGGGTCATTGGGAGCTTTTGAGCAGCTTGCTCTCGGGGTCTTGGCTTGTTGACATTTCAACTTTCTCCCGATTAAACATAATGAAATGGCAAAGGACCCACAAGCACCCGGAGCAAGTTGCTGGAGAACGTTAAAAACAATATGGCTGGCAACACATCGCAAATTATGAATCCGGTTGCTGAATTAAAAAACCCCTTCACGCCCGCATCCCCATCGTCGTCGTCGTCGTCGTCGTCGTCGTCCGCTTTATTGCATTTTAATGAACCACTCGTCTTGACGTCCGGAGCGAATAAAGCGGAATGAAAATGGCCAATGGCCAATGGCAAAGGCAGTGGCTGCGTGCTGCGTGCTGCACCCAAAATCATTTAACGTGGCGCCAGTAAAATACGCAATAATTAATGCATAACGCAATTACCGATGGCCCGTCTGGCAATCAATTGGCGTAGCCCCACACCCAAACTCCCACTTCCAATCCCTGGCCAATTAAGTACACTCACCTTGGGTGAAAAGAGGCAGGCGATGGTCACACTGGCGGACAAGCTGATGGTCACCGACATGCTGGTAATACGGAGCGGCACATGGTTAGCAGTGCCAAAGTAGAGCGGCACAAATGCCAGCCAAATCACACAGGTCGTGTACATGGTAAAGCCTGCAAAGAGATCAGGGAATTATAAAAGAATTAAATCTCTAGCAACTTTACGTATTGATATTATTCAAATTTTAACTCTCACCTATATGCAACAGGAATTTATAAAGCTTTTAAAATGTGCAAAATCATGAATAAATGTATATTTTTCCCTCAATTTGATAGCCACATAAGTGAATTAATTAAGGTGTTATGAATTTCGATGCGCCAAAGATTGTTTGCAAAAATGCTGATATAAATTGTACTGAATATTTTAAAGAGAGAATTTTACAAAAAAATTACTCCCCTTTTGCGCTTATTAAATCCTTGCTTAAAGACCCCGGAGGACCCACCCAAATATTCGATATAAAGTAATCATTTTAATTAGTGCCAAAGTTTACCCACCAATATGCTTCGATTCGTTGAAGGCCTCCGGAATCTTTCGCGTGAGCACCGCGTAGACTGTGCAAATTAAAATCAGGAATATCGGATACGAGAACGCAATCATGTAGGAGGCGTCGATGTAGGAGTCGCAGACGAGCAGGTTATCCTCGCGTGTGGGATAATGATGCATGGCATGTGATGGTGCAATTACCATCCAAACGCCGTTGATGAGTATCTGGAGTAGAGAGGGAGTGTGAGTTGACACGACGTTGTTAGCGGCACCCACAACCCACATCCCGCATCCCGCATCCGCATCCTTATCCTGGCAGAACTCCATCATCATCAAAAACCACACTCACCTGCACACTGACCAGGCACGTACAGATTACCAGCTGGGACTTGGGACTGATGAACGAGGGTCGCTTGGCGGACTGTTTGCCCGCTTTGAAGATGCGCGCAATCCGGTTCGTTTTGGTCAATAGCGCGGCATAGACGACCGTGAAGCAGAAGCCAACGCCGAACCTGTAAACAGCAACAGCAAAAAACGAAAGAGAGTGTAAAATCAGGCAACACCTCTGCAATTTGCACACTTACCGCTGAATGGCACACACTATGTTCGTAGGCTTCAGGACCAAAGCAAAGGTGACGCCGTAGCACATGAAAATGCCAGCCAGCAGGATGTAGCTCAGCTCCCGGCCCGAGGCCCGCACGATGGGCGTGTCGTTGTGCCTGCAGAGGGGGGAGAAAGAACGGGTAAGGAAACACCATAACTGAAGTTAGAAACTTGCATCGTAACCATTTGAATCTTTTGCACCAATTAGAACATATTTTTTACGTATCTGCTTGTACATTTTGTGGCAAAGTTCCCCCAGCTGGGGTTAGGGGAAAAGTTTTTAATTGCTGCGCCATATCAACGACACAAACAAACTTTATCGTGCCAATGGATAAGTCGAGAAAAACCAGGATTCCAAAGGTACAAACTAGTTACAACAGTTGAAACAGCTTCAAGTTGGCAAAAATATTTTAAGGATAAATTACAGAAAACATTCAAGGGTTTCTTTAAATTGAGTTACTTGAGATTTTACGAAGTAAAATCATGCTTTAAATGTTGGGTATCCTTAGAGTCGCCTTCCTTTTTATTTTTTTTTGTTTTTCAAAGTATGAATTCCATTATATTTTCCCCCTCTGTGCTGCTGAGCTCACCTGACAAACACGCCCATGACAAAGAGCGTTACCAGAATGCCGGTCGCGCTAAACGCCATCGCTCCAATGGCCCAGGCGGACTCCGGACGCAGATATATCTCCGGAATGGGTCGGCAGTACTGTTTGTGGGCATCGGGCAGCGTCCCCAGCTTGCACAGCTTGCAATGGGTCTCGTCATCCGGGTGTCGGATCTGCAATGGACACGAAATAGCACAAAGAGGAGCACTTGGTGAGATGGTGAGAGGGAGAGGGAGAGGGGCCGGGCATACAAAGGCGTCCCTGCAACTCAATTGCAGCCCCTTTCAGGCCGGACGAGTTAATTGTTTTTCACTCTTAGCCTCCATTATCCGGCAAAAAGGAGCAAAGGAGCAAAGGAGAGGATCAGAGCGCAACAGCGCATCATTTCAATCTCGTCGGCATACAAATTGCGGGCCCAGCTGAGTTCGCGGAGAAGCGTTCACTTACTTGATAGGTTGTGCAATTGAAGCAATGCCAGCAACAGCTCTCTCCCTCGACGTACTTCTTGGCCTGGCCCAGTTCGCAGGGCAGACTGCAGACGGACTCGGGCGGCTTAGGACTCAGTCGCTTGAATTTCACCTCTGAAAAAGGGGGAATCAGTCAGCAAGTCTAGGAGTCAGGTTGTCCAGCCAGTCTTACCTGACATATTGAGGCGCAGCTCGCCCTCGGTGTACTCGCCCACCTTGACCCAGTGGTACTGACCGGCCTGCGACTGCTTGAAGTGGATGATGTTGTACCGCGCCGGGCCGTCGCCGTTGCCATCAAAGCGGAACTCGTCGCCGCTGAGGCCTGCGGATGGGTATGGATCAGAATCAGAATTGGATTGCAGCTGATGGAGGCGAGGTTAAATGGGTTTATGGCTTCGCACGCCTGCCAAAGTCGACGCCGCTTGGCCCTATCAGAAAATTGACAATCTGCGTCAGGCAGCCCGGCAGCCCGGCAGGAAGGAAGGAAAGAAGGAAGCCTGTGGCTGCGGCCGTCCGTCTCTCTATGTAATTTATTGAATTTCAAATCGAGTTCAATGACGACGACAAGCAAGTCAATTTTCCACTCGAGAGCATGGCCAATGCGCCTTGTAGGACACTCGCTCCTGCACACACAGATGTGTGCGTGTGTCTTTGCCGGAACAGAGCTGCGAGGATATTTCCACTTAAACTATTTGCACAACACTTGCCAGCTGAAGGAACGAACGAAGAAACGAGGGCAAAGAACTCGCCAAGTTTGCCTGGCAGCCTGTTTTAGCAGAACTCGAGAAATGTTCCTATACTCTGCGCCATAGTTATCCCGTTAATTTCGACGGGATTTAGCCTCTATGGTACTCACCCTCAAACTCCACTTTCCGCAAATATTTGAGCAAATCAGCGCCCTTGGTCGGCTTCATGGCCTCGCAGAGCGAAGGACCTCCGCCGCACAGGTCGCGGTGCATGTCCCTGCGGGGTGAAAATAAAGCAAAACAATAAAATTTCATTGGTCTTTATTAAGATTCCATCTGCAGCATGAAAGTGGCCTTTAATATGGAATTATTATCGTTAAATACTTTAATTTACTTTAAGGGAAAATGGTTTTCTTTTAGGATATTAATTTTATTATAATTTATTTTATAATTGAGGAAGAAATTATAGGGACTCACCTCAGGGCATAGGCAAAGGCCATGACTGCATCGCTGACGAACTGCAACTGATCCTCGAAGTCCGTGTTCTGACGCGAGAGTCGCTCCTTTTTGGTGCACTGTTTAGTGTAGTTATTGTACGGGGTGCTGGTACTGCCAGGATATCGGCACTGGAAGTGATCCTCCCAGAATTCTGAGAGCCAGAAAAATAAGTTAATTTTAAAGCCAGAAAGAAGAGGAAGGTCGAAATTGAATCTCAAAACATTAATTTTAATTCGGAAAGCTGTTCTATAAACATTTTTTTAGGTTAACAAATTTGCGTATTGAATTTTATAATTTTAAATGGTTTCTAGGATGTGAAATGACGCACACTCTTCTAACTTAAATTATAAATCACTCTAAAGACCATTAAATTAGTTTAAATTGTATATAAAGCTACAACTTACCAACAAACCAGGGATTCCGCTGGTTATTCTCCACAGTGAGGCTCAGAAAGTACTCCTCGAATCCGCGAACCGGATTCGCCTGCGGCTGTACAGACAACGTGCCTTCAACCTGTTGATGACACCGGGGCGCACGTGGCGTATACTTAATGGCGTACACTCTCTAGCAGTCATTGGGGCCAGGAATGGGCCGTGAGTGCGGCATTACAGGGCAAACACGGGCTCATCTCTGGCTTTGAAGGGTCTTGGCAAATTAATTAGCCGCTTACACACACACACACACAGACACGCCAGCCCACTTGCACGATTAATTTCCATTAGGCCATAATTCATCATAGGAAAAGCGAGTGAAAGTGTTATACTCCGTTTGCAATCATTTATAAATATGTTTCCCTTTTTTTGTGGGTGTCATATCACATGGTCACGCCCAAGTGCGTGGGCGTGCCTGTGTGCGTGGCCAAAATCCGGACCATTAATCAAACGCCCATTTAGGCTCATAATTTCCGGACGACAGGAATTGCCCTGTCACTGGTCCTGACGAAATAGTTCACTCACCTCCGGCTCGTAGTCATCGGACACGAGATTGCGGGCACTCCAGCCATCGGAGCCGATCCAGGAGAAGGACCCAGTTGCATTTGCCCGGCGCACAGCCCGCATTACCTGTCGCACCTCCTGGTCCGATCCGAAGATAATGGCCCCTGTGCGATGCAGGATTTAATGGGAAGGTAAAGCAGAAAGAGCAGAAATTAATTTTAATTGAAGTCAATAAGGAAATAAGCGGCTTAAAGTCGAATGCAAACATGCACCAGGTGCCGGCAGGTACTATTTTTCGAGGACCCCTGGGGCTAATTATCTTTTTTCCTATCAAATTAGATACCTGTTTATGATTTATGATTTATTTATGATTTATTAGATTAGTTTCAACTTAATTTTATTGCATTTAAATTGCCTTTATTTTCTATTTTCTATTGAAATTCAATCTTCTGTTTAAAAAGTGTTCTACTATTGCTTCAAAGTTTCACTATCCAAAAGGTCATTTACATACGCACTTCAATGCCTTTTCACAATCTCATATAAACAGTGGCTAACTTTAGATTGGCAGCCGCAGGCATTCAGCTTCAATTTCTTACATAAACAATCTTTTAATTGGCTTCAAAAATCAATAAAGACCGCAAGTAAATTCACACAATAAATATGGAAATATCAATGGCAAGGTGGCATAGCCAAATCAAATCAGGAATTTCCTCAAGGGAGAAATTCCACACAGTGGCTAATTGCAAGGGATGACATTTAAGCCAGAATTCTGGGGCTGTGGAAAATGGGCCTTTGTTGGTGTTGACATCGGTGCCGAGTCCTGGCTCTTGACGGAATTTCCCCAAGTCTGCTCGGTCCAGGACCCGTCTCGAGTCTCGAGTCTCGAGTCTGTGCTGCGGTTGTCACTTCTGTTCTGGCTTTTTGTCTTTGGCCATACATTATTCCTTTTTTTCTGGCTCCTTCAGCATGTCCTACTATCGATTTGCCTCGGCTCCTTGAAAGTAAAAGGAAACTTAATCAAACGCAGAGCTGCAGAGGCAGCAGCAGCAGCAGCAGCAGGAAAACTTGTCGATACTTTCATGAAGTGAAGGATATTTTCCTTGGATTTTCACTTTGTCTTAGATTTGCACTTGAGCGGCTTCTTTGTCCCGGCATGTATGTATATACTTATCGAGTGGCACCCGGGATATTCCTCTCTGGCTATCAAATTTAATTTTGGAGCATACTTGGAGCCGGATATTTACGCAGATTAGGAGGCAAACTTTAAGAGTTTCGAGTGCAGGAAGTGATCTACAACGCTCACACACGGAGAGGGTGTGAGAATAAGAAATCGCTTCGACTTGGTGGCACAACTGCGATAAAAAGCAAAAACATGTCGCCTTCGCCCCCACCACATTTTTCCTTCCATCTTTTGCACTTTTGCCAACCAAATCCGCATTTTCCTTTCCACTTTCCCCCCATCGAGAGTGACATGTGTGCGGGACTTCCGGCCAACGCAAAGTTGGCAGTTACCAGTTACCAGCCGCAGTTACGGATCCCTTTGGCGGGGCATCATTTTTCAGAGACCCAAACGGACCCAAACCCGAGCCCGAACCCGAGCCCGAACCCTCGATATGCAAAATTAAACAACTGATGCCGAAGAAAATACTTTGTCAAATTGATTAATCGTTGCGAGGGAGCGAGCAGTAAACGGCGTCAAATCACAAATCACAATAAATAATGATGGTTGCGGAACGAACCCTTTTCTTTCTTTATAAGGGGGGCTGCTTTACGACTCCTGATGGCGCATTTATGTAAATCAAAAATTGTTTGCCAGACAAAAGTCAATTGTTATTGGTTGGCCCCCGTGTGCTTTTTATTGGCACTTGCCCCGATCGCCTCCTTCCCCCGAACGACTCTCTTGATTAATGATATGCGTTAAAGGTTTAGGCCGTAATTATTTTTAATATACGTATATTTTTTTTTTCTGTACAGACGCGCCTGTAACTGGCAGTTGATTAATATTCGCCAGTGTTTTTTACAGAGGGATAAAAAAAAGTTTAAAGTCAAATTGATTGACATTTATTTTTTATTTATTTCACTTTGGGCGCACGGGGCGTATGATTGACGTGGATTGAGGCAATGCTTGCGTCGGCACAAAGGGCGTTTCCATTTAAATTTTTAGCTTGAAAAATCGGTCTGATTAATTTTCCTTTCCCTGTTCCCGGTTCCTATCTGCCCTTTTAATTGGTTCTGCCATGTCAGAAAAGTTTTGTCCCTGTCCTTCAAAGCGTCCAAACTCGGTGTTTCGCGCACATTTTCATTGAACATTTTCGGTTTTCGGCGCGGCTTACTCTCGGCGATGATAAATGCACAAATTTTTTGGTTGTGGTGCCAGAGGATTGGCATATCAGTGGCGGTCCACTCTCTGCCGGCTATCTCTCAATTTATGGGCAAACAATTTGTTTGAACGAAACTTTGCTCGGTTGGACTTCAACTATCCCCATGCATGGGGGCCCTGAAAATGAACTTTTTAATTTCCTGCCGCCAAGTGTTTTAAATATTTTCATTCAATTTGCACAATTTCCGCCAACAAATACGAAATACGAAATACGAAAAACTGTCCCAGCTCGCGATGATTCCCGACTCCAAGGGCCTTTCCGTTCGCACTTTGGAAAGCGCCTTTCTTTGACATTTTCATTTAAATTGCATTTTAACTGGCAGCTTGCATTCGCATTCGCAATTTACTCAACTCTCCACGGCTTGCACATACCTCGGGCCCGCGGCTTCGTCAGCAGCTTCTGCACGATATTATCGTATGCGATGTCCTCGGCCACTCCCGAATCCTTCACTAGCTTCTCCTTGATGGCAATACAAATGTTATGGCGTGCCAGCAGCTCCTCCAGCTCCTCGAAGGCCTGCACGGTGGGATGGCAATAATAATAGGAACAGCACTCTTGAGTGGAGCAATAAAACCCATTTGTGGGGAATGGCAAAGGTAAACTCTTTGCTCAGGTACGTAAACGTACGCGTGCCGTGTCTCAAGATAAACAGAAAGTAATAGTTGTTTTTTTTTTTTGTTAAGCAATAAAGGTTTAAAAGAAGAATGTGCCAATTGTAGAACGAATAAAGTGAGAGAGTAATAATTGAAGAGCATTAAATGAAGAATTTAAGATTTAGAACTCAAAAGAAGCTATGAGTTTCGTATAAATAAATATATAAATATCTATACTCTAACAACCAATCACTTTTCATGTAAATGTATCAAAGTAACGACCTTGTTTACACATATTTACCCAATAGACTACCCACCTTAATGCCATAGTTGCTCTCCTCGTAGATAATCGAGACGTAGCTCCAGCCCATCCGCTTGACAATCTCCACCATGGCCTTCACCTGGTAGTGATCCGAGGGAATTGTGCGGGAGAAGTACTCGAATCGCTGTTTGTTGCTCAGCTCGGGGCTGGTCGAGAAGTAGGACACCTGTAACAAAAAAAAAAAAAGGAAAACCAGGGGGGAAAATGGTAAAATGTGCAGGCGATGGATTATGTTATGATGCACAAATATTTTCGCGGGAAAAGCTATAACGTTGAGGGCGATAAGGTGCACACACACAGTGGCGAGTGTGTGTTGTTTTTATCGCATACTTCACATGCAGAGTGGAAAAATCACTTTTTGCTTAAATTCTTGCCAATTTAATTTTCACTTTTCTTGTGCCACTCACTTATGGCAAACACTTTCGAAAGCTTCTTACACATTCATATTTTTCCCCCAATTTTTAGCTAGAAACAAACAATGCTGCCAGAGTCAGAGAGAGCATTACTTGGCAAAATCTGCGGCAAAGACCAACTGGGGTTACTTGGCTAAGACCGGAAAACCCAATTTCATGCACAAATTAACCCCCGTGTATGGTTTTCCATGCGACAAATCACTGTGCACTTTGCAGAGGGGCAAATCCCACCTTTACATGCACTTCTGGAAGTGTGCAAGTGTTTAACGAACTACTTGGCTTCTAATTAAGTGTCATTACCATTAGTCAAGAGCTTTGGGCCAAGTGTTTGCTCACTTGAACAGGGCTCGCTGCCAGGGAATGGCAAAAAGGACAGCTAATTGAAATGCATGGAATATTTAGTTTCTAGTTTGCAATGCTCTCAACGTTTAATAAATTACGGAAAATATGGTAATTGATTTTTCGATCTAAACAATATGCTAGAACCTTTATTTGTTTGCCATAAAATATGGCAGAATGACTTAATTTAATATCTATTTACACAGCTATTTTGGCATATAGTTGACACTGCAGCGCCGCTAAGCTCCTCTGACCAAGTCGCTATCGACCGCAATTTCAATTGCAGAACACACACAAAATTTGCCAGAGAGAGAGCCTTGTTTATACGTATCCCAGGCTCACGCCGAAATGCAATCAAATCTTTATGGCTGATTTATGAGCTCTTTTTGGGACCTTGCCTGGGCCTGCATAAAACGGCTGCTCTGGGTGCTGCTGCTCCTTTTTTGTTCTTTTTTCTTTTTGGCACTGCGTGTGCGTTTAATGGCATTCAGTGTACATGGCTCATGGAGCTGTAGCTGGAGCAGGAGGAGCAGGTCCTGGCAGTCAGGCCACTTAGTTATTGTCGCGTATTGACTTTTGGCCTCTGGCTCACGTAGTTCCAGCAGCAGCAGCAGCACTGGCTACTCAATCTCCTTCAGGATCAAAGACGTGATTCATGCGTGCACTTACAAAAATTAGATTCCGTTTCGTAAGATTAAAAGCCCAGGTCATTAGTCATATACAGGAAAACATTGAAAGGTAAGTGAATTTAAGGAGGAAATTGATTGGGAAATTGGGAGGGAAAATAGAATTTGTGTATAACAATTTTAAACTGGATTTCCTCTTTAAATTAAATTTATTTGAAGGTCTATCTTTATTCAACTTTGTTTTTAAAAATATATTATGTGCCAATTGTTGTTAGTTTCAATTTTTCTTGTGCAAATACTGCAGTTTTGCAGACTTTCAGCCTCTCGGGCTTCCACTAATTTAGTGGCACGTGCCGACACTTAAGAGTCCGGCAGTGCCATTACAACAGCTACCATATGGCTTCTGGGAAATTGTAATTGCAAAACACCAGGACCTTTAGTGGGCTCCAACGCACACAGAAACTACGAGAATTTATGCGGGCATAAAGCAAATTTCAACCAGAAAGCTATAGTTACTCTTCCGCTCTGCGTTGACCTTTTGAATTGCGACAGATTGCATGAAGGACTCAGCACTCACCTGAGGAATGCGGAATAAGCGCAATAAATTGGCCACTTGAATGGATGTGACCGAGGAGGCGGCGCCCACCACCCCAGAGATGACCTTCCGCACTTGTGTTTTGTTGCAGTGATATTCCGCATCATCAATATTGCTGATGGATCCTGAAAGAACAGAAAAGAAATACGAAAAGGAAAATATTAAATTTATATCAATCAGGCAAACCTTTAGCAATTATTTTTTTGACTGAAAGCAAAGGATTTTACTAATTGATGTGCCATTTTCAGGATTTTGTTATCTGTCTTTTTCATTTTCACTTTCATTTCAAACTTAAATGTTGTATTTATAATTTTTATCAGCTTTTCTGGTTAAATGGTATTTCAATGAAAATACTGTGGGAGTAAAATAAGTATCTTTTAATATGTTCAGTGGGTATTTCTGTGGAATTATGTTTGTAAAAAAATACGAATTATTTTTTCCAGGATATGGCAGTTGTATAAAAAACTATTATACTGAGAAAGGTATTTACAAGGAACTCTTAATTGAAAAACAAGCAAGAAAAGGTATAGGGAAAAACAAAGAAGAAAAGCTATAGGGAAAAACACAAATATTTTTATTTAAATTTTAATAAAAAATGGCCACTAAAATTCAATTATCCGATTTTATATAGAATTAAATGCAATTATTAAATATGTTAATGCTTATCGAATTTATTTAAGACGCACTTTCCTTGGTTTTAAATACCTAAAAAATGTTTATTAAAAATTAAAGCTCCCAGCTTGTCCGGCTTGACCAACCGCAAATTGGTTTTGAAGATTTGGCTCCATGCCACGCCCACCGATTCCAAGTGCCGCCAGCTGCTGCTGCTGCTGCTGCTGCTGCTGCTGCTGCTGCTGTTCCTAAGTGCAAATTAATTAACTCTCTCCGGGTGGGATAGTGGCTTGATTCTGCCCATCCAATTGATGCCTAACTAGATTATTATTAACCGAAATAAACAAGTGGGGATGGCTGACGCTCCCTCTCGCCGGCATAGTTTACGGCCTGCCTAATCCTGTCAATATAATTCAGTGACTTGGAAAATTATATTTTTCATACGTCATACCCAACAAAGAGAGAGACAGCTAGATAAGAGAGAGAGAGAGAGAGCGGTAGAGGCGCACAGCACGTCGCTCAAATAAATCCTTGCCGCGCACATAAATAATGAAATTATGGAGATTAGAAAGTGTTCAGGGACGATGACAAGGATGCCGGCTCTGTGCCCAATTGATTATGGATCGTTGGGTGTGTGTGTGTGTGTGTGTTTTTACTAGTGTGTGTGTGTTGTTTTTGTTGTTTGTTCTGGCAGCGTGTGTGCCTCTTTGTTTGGCCCGATAAAAGTAATAAGCGCCATTTTATGTGCCGTCCTTGATCTTCCCTCTGTGCGCTGTACACTTGCTTTGCGGCAATAAGCCACGCCGTTTTGTCTTAGGGGAATTATGCATATTTAGTCGCTACAATCTTTCGCCGAGCTATCCTTGTAATTTATTTATTAATTTAGTTTATTAATGGAATCTTTGTAAAGGGAGGAGAAGGCAGGGTTAACTCTATGGAAAATGTATAATGTGTAGCTTAAGCCTGGCAAGAGTTATTCAGCAGCTCAAAGCTCAAAGGCTTACAGCGATAAAATAAATCTTTGCCTTAAGCGAGGTTCTAAAGTTATATGAAATTCCAGAGAAGCCACCTATTTAATTTGTCTTATCATTTTCCCAAATACATTTGCACACTGTTTGCACCTTCATTTGCCATTCTGCAACTGCATTTGCAAATAAACTGAAACTAAAACGGAAACTGCAACTCAGAATAATACCAGTATCAGCATCAGAATAAGCTCCACAGCCACAAACAGATGTACACACAATTTGCATGTAAATGTGAGCATCAGCAGAGGCTGTGGCACACGGCGTATGAGTAATATGCACGAAGTAATTCATATACAAGCTTATTTTTAAAAGGAAATGAGACACTCTATCTTATCCGCTCTCACACAATTTTACCTGTTAAATTTAGTGAATTGTAAATATAGTAAATTGTAAGTAAAAACTGAAATAATCATTATTTTTTACTTAATAAATACTTAAAGCTGTAATAATAAAAATAATACTGTTACTTAAAAATCCCATTTATTCTTTAAGTTTATTGTAAAATGTCTGCAATACCTTTAATAAAATCCACTGCCATTTCCAGGCCATACGAATCCTTGTCGCAGTCATCGAGTATGTGTGCGCCCAAGGTGATATTGGGCAGCAGCTGCTCCCTATTAATCCGGTCGATCGTGAAGAGCATTGCCTCAAGGGCCTGGATACCGCCCTGCGGCATTATCGGCCCACAGGTGATGCTGTCCTCGCGCGAATGGACCATCATCAGGCCACCCAGGATCACATCGCCCTCGACAATGGCCTCCCGCTTCACCGGCCAGTGCCTCTGGGGCTGGGTGGGGTACAGACGGTCCTGGAAATTCACAGAATCCGGCAGGGATCGCAAAAACTTGCCACTGCCGTCCAGCAGCTGGTTGTTATTTAGCGGCAGGTGTCGCCCCCGATGGCGTCCGGAGCGCGGTGCCGCCAGCTCGATGTTGGCATATCGCTGGTAGTCCTCCACATCGAAGTGCTCGAAGTGGGGCAGCTCCCCACCGGCCGAAGATGATGGATCGTCGCTGGCATAATCCGGGGACTGCTGCAGGTGATTCACCCACTGACGCCAGTGTTTGCCCAGCTGCTGCTGCTGCTCCTCCAGTTGCAGCATCTCGTAATGGCTCCTGATGTGCTTCCCCCGGAAGTGCTTTCCTCGCTGGCGCTGACGATGATGTAGGTGCTCGCGGTTGTGATTCCGGCCGTGACTAATGCGATGATGACTCGCCGGATGGTGGTCCTCCGGCTCCACCTCCGTCTCCAGGGAGGCTATGTCACCCACCACCTGGCTCTCCGCCTGCAAGAGGTGCCAGGTGGGCAGGACATTCAGCATCAGGAGCACCCAAAGCCGGAGCAGCCATTGGCTCGTGGAGGTGCCTCTCATGTTGGCCCTGGCTGAGAGACTTTTAGCCCAATGTATTTATGTATTTGTTCGAGGTCGCTGATATTTGGATATGCGTGGATTTGGGTTGAATATGTTCCGGATTAGCCAACAGTTTAATTGCTTTTCGGGATATGTGGCACATATTTTCGGCTGGGCTTGTGTTGATTTTCCACGATTTTTCGCAGTTTTACGCAATTTATCGCTCTTTTTTCCGCTTTAACATTTTTGCTGTTTGCACAACGCTCAACGGAATAATTTGGTATCTTTTTTCCTTGGATTTCAATAGATTTTTGCAGTTCTAAACATTGGAAAAACACATTTACACACTTGACATTTATTGATGTATTTCGTATTAATTTTTGGTGAGAGTTTAGTATAAATAACCAGGAGGAATAAACTTTTGTTAGAGATTTATTTATGTTTGCTTTACTTAGTCACCGATTTATGTTCATGATAATTATTCTTATAGGTTTGATGTATGTTTTATTTTTGAATTATTAGAATATACATATTAGAGCTTTGTTTGATCAATTCATTTGGATATTTAACTTTTGTTAAACCGAATATAACACCTAATTTATTTTAATTTCTGTATTTATGTTTATTGAGATTTGGATACATTTATTTTCCCACTTGGCTAATTCTGTAATTTTTGGTTTTTACCTATTTATTGCTTTTTCGTAGAACGTCACAGAAAATTAAAACCTTTCATTAATTAGGTTTCTTCTTAATTTCTTTGTTTGTGTTTATATACTTTTAGCTGTTGAATAAATGAATAATTTTTTGGGGTTTTCCAATTTATGAAATTGTTCAATTTCACTTTTGGGTTGCATTAAAATTTTAACAGAAATGTTTCGATGTCAGCCAAAGACCCCAAAAGGTTTTCGGGAACCCAGAACCAAGATTATAACT
Organism: Drosophila truncata; assembly: GCA_008042515.1. Lineage (NCBI taxonomy): Eukaryota > Metazoa > Arthropoda > Insecta > Diptera > Drosophilidae > Drosophila > Drosophila truncata. The sequence continues at coordinate 110,319 of VNJQ01004501.1, forward strand.
GTCAGCCCTGGCCCACTTTGTGGGCGTGGCCCCTGGGCATTTGCCCATAAAAATGATTGCCCTGAGGTAAATTAAATTTGCATAAAATTTTACGCGCCGCCGCAAGTCGAGGGAAAATAAGGGCGAAATGCAAGAAATCCTTTGCTGCGGGTGGTTTGAGAAAGAAACGTAAAGTCCCGATGCCGCTCCCGCTCCGAGCTGGCGGGTTGCCAACGGTAATTAATCAAATTGTTGGCGTCGTAATGAGCTTGTCGCTGGTCCCAAGTTTTCGCCCGGCTTACACCCTCTCTCCTTCGCCGCCACACTAATCAACAAACGCGTTAACGCCACTTTAGACACGGCCTGCAGTTGGAGTTTACAGAATTACTTATCATCAGTGTAATCAGCGGCATTATCAACCTTAGGTAACCCGGAATGACATGGCGAGGAGTCTGGGATGAATGCCCTCAATGCCTGTCACTGTCACACTGTCACAGGGAGGGGGGATGTCCTGCGGACGAGGAGTGTCCTTGCAGCACAGCATCTGCGCCGCTGGCGGCTGTCGGGGCGCATCGAATAATGAGATTGCGTTAAACAAATGGTGCCTTTCCCTTTTTATTGTGCGTAATAGACACCGGAGGCTGCTTACACGCTCGTAATTTATTTTGATTACATTTGTCGTTACAGACACTGTCAGAGTCCTTACGACTCAGCGTCAGGCCGATTGTGTTTGCCCAAGTACAACTACCGGCAATTAATCTGCCCAGATTCAGGCCGTGAATCCTGCCGAAAGCAAGCTAATTTTTGCCCTGACCCAATTCACACATCCACGTGTGTGTCTTTAACCTTTGCTGCGGGGTACTCTCGGGGGTATTTTGCAGGGAAAACTAACTAGATTTTATTTATTATTTATAAGAATATTTTTTATACATAATTTGTGAGTTTTCTATACTTAATCTTAAAGCAAAACATCTCCAGTCCTTTAGGGGGATAATCAAAATAAATATTTTCATTACCGAACCGGGCACGTAATGCTCCTTTCTTGCTTGACATTCTGCTGCCTTGAACATTTTTTGCATAACGAAGAGCGCCTCCAGCTGTCAGTGACACTTGTCTCAACGTGTTTCGTTGGACAATGTTCATGCCGAAAACATTGCGAGGAGCAATCCCCCCACGAACCCATCCTATACCAATCCCAATCCCAATCCCAATCCCATTCCCATCCCAATCCCAACCGAATCCAACCCATTTCAGACTCGGGGGCACTCCTGTTGCCGCCCCCTCCGTCTCCGTCCGCTTTGTCATTGTCTTATTTTGCATTTTGTATAGGGACTTTGATTTGATTGAGCATTTTGTTCGTTTGCCTTGTCCTTTTTTTCGCTGATTTGAATTTTACGTTAAATTTTCGCTTTTCGGTCGCTTTATACCCATAGATTTTACGTAACGCCGACCAGACCAGACCAGACCAGACCCGAAGCCGAAGCTTTAAGGCCAGCCAGCAGACGATATCAATTTGTTGGCTTTTGCAATTCATTCCTTCTCGCTCGGCTGTGCAAATTGATTTCCGTCGATAGGACTTACAGTCGCATAAAATTGACGATTTTGCCGAGTGTTTGTGCAAAGCGACGCGACGAAGGTCAGATTCTGGTAATTCCACATTCAGAATGGTGAATATATATGTATATAATATTATATATATATATAGTGTGCAGTATCACTCTGGCATAAATTAAGGCAAAGGGGACAGCGAGCATTGCAAATTGCAATACTCGAGTGGCGAGGAATTTTCTTTATGCTTCAACATTTATATTCGATGACCACTCGAAGTAATATATTCCTGTGACTGGTCATGGAAAGCTGAAGTTTTTTTTTTTTATATAAAAGAGCCACTGAAAGTTTTCTCGGCATACATTTCAAAGGAAATACTTCAGTTAAATCAAGTGTAAAATTAAGAGAAAATTCGGTGAAAGTGGTTTCTATGCGCATGTTAATTAGCAATCACCAAAAGCACTTAATTATTGAGTTTGAGAAACGCAAATACTTTAATTGGTGTCTTTATTTAATGCAGGAAAGAGAAATAAGGACTTGTTTATTCTACTTTCTCAATTACCTGTCGAATTTGTTATGATTCTCCAGCAAATTGATTTTTTAATGCCTCTGAACTTTAATTTCATATCCCATTTGCTGGCATTTCTGTGACAGCCGCCGAATTGCGACATTTGCATAAATGCCTGGCCGAACAATAAAGCGAATTTCACATCAAATAACGTTCAATCACCTGACGCACACCTGAGCATCCCATCAGCCCATCATCCCATCATCCCTGGCTGCAGATGATGGCCTGGCCCCTAGGATCATGCGTCGCCCTCAATTTGCCGGCAGGAACACGGAATTAATAGTAACACATGTAGGAAAGGTGCGGCGCCCCAGAAGTATGCCACTCGCACCCGAAAAATATGAATAATTCGGGGAGGCAGACATGCAAATGTCTGACAGCGGAGTAACAAATGTGAGTCTGTGATAAATTTCGTTGACATGCCAGAAACACAGAAAGTTGCCGTCAGACGACGGAACTGTGGGGAAACCTGAGGTAAGGCTCAGGTAATCAGGACATTTCAAATTCCATGTGCAGCAGCTCTAGCTATGTATATGGCCTCACCTACGCTCTGCTGAATTCTGTGACAGTTGTGTGAATAAATTTTTTAATTTTATTATCGCACAGATGTATTACGGGCAATAACATTCAGGCCAACCAACACCCCTCCCCCCGAAGTTATGGTATTTGCAGGGTCTGTTGTGAATGATCAATCAGATGACTTCTACTTCTGAATTTCGTATTCGAATTTCGTATTCGCAGCAGCAACAGCAGCAGCAGCAGCAGCAGGAGCCGCAGCACAGGGCCAATCTGAGCGAATTCAATGGGCTCCTACTTCCTACGGCTTCCCTTCAATTTCAACTCTGTTTGTCTGCGTGCTTAGATGGGATTATTAGAGGCCCCGGGGGAGAAGCGCGTCAAACACATGAAATCAATTACATTTCTCTAATGTAGGCACAGCTGCCCGCTCTTTCTGCTTTTCTCCGGACCAGGAGACGCCTTTGTTTAGGGGTTCATTTGGCCCTCGGCTTACAACGTCTTGTCTGCACTCGGCAAAAAAGAAATAACAGGTTCAAGTTCAATACAAGGTTTTATTTATTTTTACTCTTCTTGTTCTCTGAAAAATGTATATAAATAAATATTTTCGGGCACTTTGCAAGTCCCCTCTGTGGCATGTAAGTTATTTGCCTGGCACTTAGCTGCTCTCTCCATTTCCATTTGAAATAAAAACAGTTGACAAAATATTTAATTCCAAAAATAAAACAGAGTGCAGAAGTATTTCTTAGAGTGCTTCCTATTTTCCGCACAGCCACCAAACTCAGGCGAGGTGAAATCTCAGGTATTTGCGAGCTAATAAAGTTTGCCTTAAAGTATTTGGCATAAAACTTTGTCTGCGTGGGCCGGGCATATTTGTTTTAATATTAGTGGGTCCTAAGCATGCATGACATGCCTTCCATCTAGTCTATTCATATTTGCTTAGTTCAGCTGTCTGGTCCTGGCTCCCATGCAGAAGGGTCCTTGCACGTGGCGGGATCTGCGCATTGGTAAGCAATTTCCCTGCCCCATTCCCCCCGCTTGGTTCGTATCAATAATTTCCTAGGTTTTATTGTTATTTGTGAGTATTTTTATGTATTTGCCAAGACAAGCCCTCCTCGCTCGAGGCGTAGTGAAGGAAGGCCTCATTCCTTCCGCTCCTGGCATTGGAATTGGGTTCTCTGGCGGAATAGTTAGCTGACCCTAATGGAGATGGCTTATTTGCCACGCGGCCGCTGGCGAATTAAATTCCATGTTAATGTTGACGATAGTTTAATAAAAATTAAGTTCCGTAAGCCAATATATTAATCGTATTAATTGGCAGCAAAAATAAAATAACAATTGAATCCTCTTGAGTGTGAAAAGTACGTTTTTATTAATTGAATGCGCAAAGCAGCCGCAGAAGCGGCAAATAACCATAACAAATGGAATGATGATTAAAACTCAATTCAATTATGTGCCGTCGGTGGTTAGTGCAAATTAAATAACAATAAAATGCAGTCAAATGCCTTTCAAGGCGGCAAAAATCAAATAACTGCACAAAAGCGTACGCCGGAATTCAAACGTAGCCATTAAGTGAAATGTAGCGGAAGTTTCATATAAAAACGCAATTATCCTGAAACACACACACACACACACATATATATAGACACAAAGGCTGTGCCAGGACTGATGACAGGAAATCAACAGGCGATGTCATGTGGCAATTTAGCAGCAAATTGTTTTCTTCCACATGACAGACACAGGCAAAACCCAAACCCCAAAAACCTCAGTATCCACAGTCCGCCAGTTCAATCAAATGTCATGTTGCCCAGTGTAGCTTCAATCACTCTTCCCAGGGTTAAATCAAAAGGGAATCTGTTGGAAATTAATAGTTCGCTGCCAGTGACACACCACCGCCAAGGTTGTTTGTTGTTTCTCTCAAATTCTTTTGAAATACGAGAGCTCTTTTCTTTCCTCTCGACTGTAATTAAATTCGGCACGACAAATAATAACCGCATTAGGCTAAGTAAGTTAACTAAGTAACCGAAAACGGCCCTAAAGTGAAAATTTTCATAATTAATTTCTTGTTGTCGGCGGTCCACCCTCTGGCATGTTTGGGCCCACTTTGTCTAGCCGTCGAAAAGCCCACACACAACCGAGGTCTTGGCCACTCCCGGTGGCAATTGACCGCTGCACACCGGGCTTTGAATTATTCAGGTTTATGGGATATTATGGGATAGCATACTCTGGAGTCGCGGGTGCTATAAAATTCGATTTGAATACTGGTTCGTTGAGCGGCCCAGCATGGAATTTGGTCATTTGGCTAATTGAATTCCGTTGGGTATTAATGGAAAGCAAACCATTTGCGGCAATGAGTTTCCGGTGATTATAATGCTATCGGGTTGTTTGTCATCAAAGCGTGGGATTTGCATAATGATGATAGGTATTTCCAATGAAGACAGTTATCCAGGAATTTGTAAATATTAAGAAGAAAAATAACCTAAATTAATAACTTTTAATCTTCAGTTTGCAATAAAGATTTATGCATTTCTTGGAATACCCAGCAACTCAATATTTCTTTGGTTTCTTTAGGTTTCCTCAAAGAGATTCCCAGGAATATGTTTTCTTTTTTCCTAGCTGTCGCTGACAGGCAATTTCCGACTTACTGGGCAACCTGGCCAATGGTCACCCCGGTAAATCATGTTGGTAAATCGTGGCCTCAATAGCAGAAGTCACATCCTACTGTAAGGTTTGACTGCAGCTGCTGCTGCCAGGACAAAGAGCATTCTGGCCTTGGGATGGCTGCTGCCACGCTTATCGTAGGGTTCACACTTATTCCCTATGACTTGCCCTAGGACTTGGCTCGATGCAGGACTCGAGCCACATCGTTTGCACAAATCTGTGTGCTGTGCACGCCGCTGTAAATAATCCTCACCGTGTTTGCCTGCTACTTGGCAGGACGAGATCCTTATGGTAACTCTGTATGCGTAAATAAGTCCTCGTGTGTTTGTTGCTGGCCAACAGTCAATATCAGCAAGCTGCCAGCAGGGCAATATTACAGGATATTGGCTCAAAAATCGAAGCTGGCCTGGCCTGGACACAATACGTTGAAATGCACTCAGCCAAGTGAATATTTATTTGCTTGCGGATCGAATGTGTATATATAATATTTGCAAGGCTGTGTAATGCCTGGTGGCACATTTCCGGGAAGGACATTACCAGTCAACACTTCGTGACACTTATTCAATAAAAAATAAAATGCTGTTCATGTCCTTTAATGCACACGTAAGTCTGCAATCAAAATGTGAGCTAAAAAAAACCCCTACACAGAGACGACTTCCATTAGTTGTTGTCGGTAGTCAAAGTCAAAGGCCATTTTACAGCACTCTAATTTCCATGAAAGCCCCCGTAAATTGTAATACTCCTTTGTGTTCCTATAATTTTTGTTCCTTTGTTGGTTTCCTCCTTTGTTTTCTAACCACACAGGGCGGATATGTTGAATAATAAACTTGTTACAAAGAATGCACTTGCAATTGTTTTATGCTCTTTCCGGCTCTTTAACTGCGGCTGACAGCTTATGACATTTTTATGAGCCCCGAACTCAAAGGAAATTCGCACTGCCTGCAACTCGGCTAAGACCTGACAAAACCGTTTTTGGTAGCAATTTAATTTATACAACCCCTGGCCTGGTCCCTCCTCCAAGTTCCGTTTTCCATAAAACTGCCGACGAATAACCATTTACACGGGAATAAATGGAGGCGCACATGCACTCCGATCCCGAACAGCTGTCCATAAATCACAAAGTAAATTGAAAATTTAGGGGCTTTCGACATGCAACAGGATGCAACTTGGTCTCGAGCAAAGCTAGGCGCCGCCAAGCGCATAAAACACAGAAAAAAACGTTGGCCAGAAATGCAAATTGAAAACGGCAAATGGTGTTAACAGGGAGTTCAGTGACCACAGAAGCCTTGGGGCGTGACCCAACTGCAAGTTGCAATTAAAGTAAGTCGAGATAACGCTTTGCATAATATTATGTTAGGTTTGCTGGAGGTTGTTTTATTAGCTGTTGAGCTAACTTTTGAAGTTTGCCCTGTCCAGCCGCAAGGATGATGAGCAAACCAACTTTGGGTTTTAAATATATACAAGTAGAAGGACAGCACTCTCCCTTAAAATGCTCTCGGTGAGTGAAAAGCGTAAGAAAGCTTCTCGGTTTTGAAATTATTAATGTGCGGAAGAATCTTAGGGCTCCTCTTGTTCTCAAATAATATTTTAGTTAAATGAAAACTTTCAAGACCTTAAGTCTTTAAGCTGAAACTTTCACAGCTTTCCCTGTCATGTTGTTTTTCTTTCTAGTTTCGCCGAGGTCGTTTATGTGTGGAAAGTTAAAGTGTAAGAAGTTGCAGCCTTGCATATTTCAACATGGAGTAAAATACCAGAGTTTATGCCGCAACGCAGTGCCACATTTAAGAATATTCCCTCGCCTTTCGTTCGCCCTCCTTAGAGATCCTTGGAGTTTCCGGCACGTCATGAATATTCGAATAGGTTGTTCTCTAGTGAGAATGGCAGCACGTGGCCACTCACCATCCTCGGATTTTTACAGGTTTAATGCGAAATAAGATGGAATTAGGTGCGAGTGTTAACACCGAAAATAATATGCCAAGACGAGAGCAGAAATTGATGGCTGTACCTAAAATATAATTTACACAAGCACAAACATATATATTATACACGTAAGTGTCGTATTTTTTTATGATATGCATATAATTTGACTTTTTAATGCCGTCGTAGGACGATTCCCGGCTCTCGCGACAACTCGTAAATAATTAGAGCTCAAGTTGGAGTTTTTGGATTTCGGAGAAGGCGACTGACAAGACACTTGAGATGTCAATGCATTTTTTATGCTCTTGCGTGTAAAATAAAATTAAGTTTACTGCCGGTTTACGGGGCGTATGTGTAACTTTTTGATGTCCCCGGCTGTAAAGTGTAATTTCAAGTTGAGTGCCAAGGCAAATGCTTGTAAATTTGTATAAATGCCGGAGTCTCTGGTAAAAGTTCTCAGGGAGAACCGAAACTTGTCTGGGCAAATAAATTCTCCAATTTGTGATTCAAACTATTAAGAAATCTCAAAGCTATTATTAGGGAATTAGGGTAAATCAACGATAATAGCCGTTCTCACAAAGTGTTCACTTTAAAGCCACTTAAACAGGAGTTGAGATGGCAACAGGGAGGTGAATATTACCTGGCTGCAAAAACATTCCCAGTGGCAGCTGTGTTTGTATTTGGCGAGCAAAAAACCAGCAGCACGGCGGGCGCAAAAAGTTAATAATCCTCCATCCGCACCGTTGGCCGCCAAATACCGAACAAAAAACAGTCTGGGGGGGGCGGCGTTAACAATTAATGGAAATGCGCCAGGTGCTACTGCCACTCAATTTGAATATACAATTGGAATGAAACATTTTGATTTCTCCATTGGCATGTGAAAATGGCCATCTAACTCGGGGAAAAGGTAAAAAGGCAAAAAATATGATTAAATCGAAGGTTGAAAATCCATAAAATCAAAATTCATGAAACGATTTTCAGGCCATGAAAAATTAATATCCATTTACCCGGAAAACAAACACTTTTTAATTAATATTATATACATTTATGCTGGGGTCCATCTTGGCTGGTTTTCATATACATTTTCAATTAGCGAATGAAACAATATTTAAGAATGTATTTAAGTTAAGCGGTTTAAACTTTAACCCAGGGCCTACGGCATTAAATCGATCTGCTCCCTGTTTGTGGGCTCTACGAATTATACTGTTTGCATATGGATGAAAAAGTGCAACGTTCATGTTTTCTTTATTTTTCCCCTGTGGTTTTTAATTAAAACTCATTTTCGCATTTGTGGGTTGTCGTTAAAAGTAACGTGCAAATGTAAGGGGATATGCAAACGGTGAAGGCTGAAATTGGCACACATATGTATGTATATATTTTTGGTATTTGCAAGTGGAACGTGCCTTGAAGCATTTATGCTCCACATATTACGGAAAATGAAAACTAAAACCGGCAATAAACGACGTCAATAAGCCTGGTAAGTGCCAGGAAAAATATATCTGCCAAGGAAAATGCTGAAAATCCATAGACAGTATTAATACAAAGTACGAGAAGTTGAGACTTCAAAGTGTCAGCTCGTGCATGAGTCCCTCGTTTTTTTTTTTCTGTATCCCAATAAGGCCCAAAGAGACGCATAATATTTGCTCAGAAAAGGATACATCAAGTAGATGGAAACCGAAAAGCCAGACGCATAAATATCAATTCATCAAAAATAGACAACATTTTTGAGAGCTTGGCTTGAGGTTCGGTTGGCAGAGACATTTTTGCCAGGAAAAAAAATATATTAATAGCTTTAAGTCATTTTTGAAACAAAATACAGAAAGCCTTAAAGTAAACAGGCATTTATGATAATATTATGTATCAAAGTACCTTTTATCAACAATCTCTGGCTATCAAATTTGAATAATAATATCATAGATATTCTTAATCGAGACAAGACATTATTTAATCTCATATTTTACACACATCTCTGACGGTAATAAGCCAAACCCTTAAGCACATCAGATTGATATGGAGGAAAGATAATTTTGCACGCTAACACCAAATTCAGGCACTAAAGCAGCCATAAAACAGGCTTCATAAAGCACTCAAAACCGCATGAGAAGAGAAGCCCTAGACCGGTTTCCAATCCCCCCGCCCCCCCGGGACCCCAAGGCCCTGGCCGTGCGCTTTTCACCGTTTTCCCCGCCGCTGCTGTTATCAACAGTCAATAAATAAAATCTCATTAAGTCGAAGGCGCCGCGGGAGAGTGTCAGGAGTGGTTGAGAATGGAAATTCCCTCCGCTGGCTATGGGAGTAAAATTATAAAATTTCCATTTTATTGACATTCGAAATTGACTGATATCGGCGATGCACGACTGCCGCCACCGACGTCGTCGCTGCGGTTGAGTTTAAGTGTCTGAAGCGAGGAGCAAAGAACCTAAAGCGAATTTGCGGCGGACGAAATAAAAGCCGCCTCGAACATGCGCCAGTTTCATATACTGGATGGAAAGTACAGGAAGCTGGCGGGGAAAGCCAAGGAAAACATCGGGCCACGAGTCAATCAGGTTCGAACAAAAAATGGTTCAATAAAGTCAACACCCCTGGGAAAGCGGGAGGCGTGGCATTGCCCACGGCAAGCTGGAGTTCAAACAAAAAGCGCCCCGAATATTCCTCGGCATCCAAATTACATTAACGCCGCCGCGCCCAGGCAGCAGGCAGCAGGCAGCAGGCATATCCTTCAGTGCAAATGAGTGAGTACAAGTCCTGCGTCCTGCGTCCTGCGTCCTGCGTCCTACGTCCCGGGCTCTGCCTGAGGAGTCCCAAGTGTCGATGGCTGATAACAGCCGGAAGCCAAGTAGAAGCAGTGGCGAAAGCTCAAAAGACAAAGACTTTGGGGAAAACAATTTTCGCCAAAAAATTTATAAAAAATAAAATACAGCTAAAGACAAAAAACAAAAAAAGAAAAACAAAAGCAAGAATAACCAAATTGGCTGAAAGGCATTTTTCTTTTTTCCTGAGTGGAGGTGTTGTTATGCCTCGAAGGTAGGCGTGGCCAACTTGATGGGTGACACATAAATTTAGACATTTGGCGGAGGAGCAGGGCGGAGCACTGAAAAGGAAACTTTTGCCAATCAATAATTCAAATTGGGCGCTTGGAAAAACCAAACAAAAACAATGAAAGCGGAGAGCTTGAAAATAAAAAGGAAAATTCACAACAATCGCGTTAATTTGCATTGCCCAGACAAGTGAGTTGAAAGAACTTTTATTTATGTTTTGCATTCGAAAGAATATGTCACATAATTAAAATTAGCATAAAAAAGCAAACAAATGTATTGCTGTAACTATGAAAATATTTTTTAAAAGACATCTGACCAATGCTTTGAATACAAATTACAGCATGTTGTGAAGTTTGTAATGCTTTTGAAAACATAACTTAAATGATTGTGACATTTTTTGCTCGCCAAATAACTTTGCTTTTATTTTTCATCAACATTATTCTGTTAACTAAGAAAACCCCAAAAATATGTGTAAATACCAGTAAACAAAGAACAGAAAAATATTTCCATTGATATGGCAAAGTGTAAATTCAAACAATACAAATCGATTGATTGGTCATTTAGTGCGTTTTTACACACACTTTGGGATGAAGTCAATAAAACCACAGAATTTTTACAAATATAAATTTAAAGTGTGTGATTTTATCAACAAACTATGGCAAATAAAGTCGAAATTGCTGTGATCCTTTTTTCTAATTCCCCGTTCAAATGCCATAAATCATGTAAAGAGATTGTAGTTTTTGCCATGCGACGCCTGTGACTTTTTGGCGATGTCCTGGCAGATTATGATTTATTGCTTTGGAAGGTTGGGGTTTTTAAAGCACTTTTTCCGAACAAAGGAACTCTTTTGTGTGGCTCCCTCTCTCTCTCTCAATCTCTGTTTTTATCTGACGGACAGATTCTTTTCAAAACAAGGAAAACAATTTGTGACTGGCTTTTCAAATGCGTTTTATTTAAATATTTAGGAAGCTTTCTGCTGGCAAATTTTACCTTAAATAATAGAGGTCCACTTAAAGATTCAAGTCAACCAATCTGGCGACCAAAAGGAAAACATACACGACTCATGCACATAGGTTTATATGGTTTATATTATATATTGGGGAAGGCACGTGTCTGTTGTCCAAGTTCGAGACAACAAACAAGAGAATAGAATTCACATGGGGAATTTTCATCGGGGAACTGGGGGGTTCTCTGTCTCTCGACATCATAATATAAAAATCAACATCAAAGGCAGCGAATGGAAAGCAAAGCAACGGCAAAGCTTAACTTGTCGCCCATAAAACAAATTGGCATTTTTATTATTATGACAAACAGTCAGGATGTCACACAGTCAACCCATCCAGTGTGTGAGCATGAGCGAGAAAAACCGGGAAAACGAGGAGCTGTGCTTATCTTTTGAAAACAGCTAAACCGCTTTTGATTACGCAGAACTTGGCCAGGACACGAGCGAACGAGGAAGCCAACTCCCGGCTCTAATAAAAATGGCAACAATGTTACGCATAAGCAACAACGCCTTGTTTTTCGGCTGTTTTTAATGAGTTAACAGCGGAAGCGAAGACTCACATCAGGATTTGTGGCTTTTCCGGGGGTCCGGGCTGGGATACCACAGCCTGGCAGTATGTTGCAGCGAAATGCCATTTTGATGGTGTCGGCAAATGCCATTTTGATTTTCCGACTTTTACGACAAGCCCAGGCCAGTCGCATTGTTGTGTTGACCAGACCAGACCAGACCGAACCAGAGAAGAGACTTTTGAGAGCGTTGAATTTAGTACATCGTAAAAGGGTTTTTCTTGGCTCCCTCAAGTTTTCATTCAAGTTTTTTGATGTGCAATTAGTTGGCCGTAGTTTGTAAGCCAAAAAGAGTAAATAAAATTATATAAACTCGCTCAAAGGCAGTTCTGGGAAAAGCTTTAAATATGTAAGGCTTAATAAATAGCACTATGACTTAACACAAAATTAAAAATACATTAAATAAATGTTTTTTACGCGCTTTTGCGCTTATAATCTGATTTCCTTAATAAGCTTTTTTCGTATTTACAATGTATTTATTTAAATTCAGTAAACTACCATTTAATATGTATTTTGTTTTATTCTTAAATAAAAAACAAATTAAAAAAGCACAAAAAAAATTCCTAGAAAAATGTATCTAAAGTAAAATCTTCATAAGCCTCTAGGACCCGCAACATAATTGTAAATAAATCTGAACCCGACAGAGAAATATGTTTTGCATGCCAACAACATAATTCCCTCATTTTTCTTCTCCTTTTCTTTATCCTTCAGGAGATCTCCTTTTTATTTATAAGCCTCCTCAAGGGCTTCCTGGCTTCCTGTTCAGCAGAAAGGACCAACATAAAAAACTATGCAAAATTATTTGCTAAGCCAAGGCTGGCAAGCCATTTTGTCTGTCCTGTGTCCGTACAGGGCAGGGGAACGGGTATTCCTCGGGCCTCGGGCCCAGCAATTGAGTTTCTAATTGTCCGCGTTGATGGTGCATAATTTGCCAGCTCATAAATAAAAATGTTCGGCATGGCAGGACGGAGTACAAATTCGCCTGGACCCCCGGAGATGTCATCCCTGGGGCCCCAGCGTTAAATGTAAAATTTATTGGCCATCCTGCTGGCCGCGCCTGGCAAGTAAGCCTTTTAAAGGCCTTAAAGGTTTAAGGCTCCCGGGCAAACGGTGAGGGCCTCAAGGCCTTAATCGGCTTGCCATGCTAAACACGAAACACGCTTTTTGTCTATGGAAAATTCAATGTATTGGAATTAATAAAAAGGAAGAAGAAAAGGTCCCGAGCCAAATCTGGGCTCGACCTTGATCCGCGCTTTCCCTGCTTGGTGGCCAATTTTCAAAAACATATATTTTCCTCCTCGCCGGTTAGCAGCTTTTTCCGCTTTTAATAGCTCGTCGACGGGCAGGCGGGGTCATAAAAAATCCCACGAAAAAAGCCCCGTAACGCAGCATAAATATTTTTATTTATATTTTTACGATGGACCAGATAGCAGCAAAACGCATAAGCAAGAAAGTAAAAACAAAAATAAATGAGCAGCCAAAATAGGAGAAAAGATTGAAGTCCTCGTTTCATGATTTCTGCCAGCAGCTGCAAATAGTGGCTGTCTAGAAAACAATAATGACCGCACCACAAGAGCCCCGTTGGACAAAGGATTCCGGCTGGGGAGGGGAGGATTCAGCTGTTTTTAAGCACAGTTAATGCCCCGAGTTTTGTATAATTGGCGAGATGGCAGAGCACCAGCCAGCAGAGCAGCGCCAGGACCCTTTCACCTCGCCGAGGGCTGACTCCGTGCTCGGTTCAAAGGACACCCCGGAAAAGGGTCGCCATTTTCGATATTATTGTCAGAATTGTGTCAAAATTCTTTAAGCACATTAAATTGTTGGGCAAAAGGGTTTCGGGCCCAAAAACTGGACTTTGTTCAAACAAACATTCCAGCGGAGGATTTCGCCCGCGCCGAAGTGAGAGCTTAAAAAGCGTTGGGTCGTAATATTTGACGGGGATTTTTCCTTTCCTTTCTTTCCATGCAAAATTAAATTGTTTTATCAAAATGAATAATGCAAACACAGTTTGTTGCAAAACGAAGCTGGCATCTACATATAAGCAGCTCTTTAAATATTTCAGTAAAACCCAAAATCAAAGCAACTTAAACTTATAGAAAAACTCAATGAATTCAATTTATTGCAACCTCTTACATTTTTGATAATAATAAACAACTAAAACATATATTATTTTAGAAGCATGCTGCACATTTATTCTCAAAATGAAATCTGTACATTTTTAGCTGTCGAAAAGTTAGCCAAAAGTCCCCAAAACATATTCGGTGCTCGGGCATTTCCGGAATGCAAACGGCAAACAAAAACTCAGTGGGGAAAAACGGAAAACGACAGCAGTTTTCAAGCCATTTGACAGGCCATTTTAATATGAAACCAATAGGGGCAAGGGAATTGCCGTTGGCAAGTTAGCCAAGGGGAAAGCGAGCGGGAAAAGCGGAAAACCCGGCATGGGCAGAGGCACAACAGCTGCATGGGCTGCGTTCAGGCTGCGTAAATTTTGATTATGCCGAGTGGAAGCCAGAAAAAAGGGTCAAATGTGTCGCACGTTGCCGGCTTTTTGTGTTGTTTTCCCTGTCCCCGCTCCCTGTCCAAACCTCCGTGTCCATGTCCCAAATTGTACTTTACGGCTTAAATACGCCGCACGGCTGCCAATAAAGGACCAAGCTCGCAGGATGCGAAGGAGAGAGGGGACAAGGTCGCAGCAGCCTCCGCCCGAGCATGAATTTACTTTTAATTAAAGCCGAAACCCTAAAAGTAAGCCAAACGGGAGTAAAAACTCTTAAATTTCCGTTCCTGCTTCGATGGATTCTGATCGTCCTAATTACGTAGTCCCACTTTCCTCCCCAACTTTTTTTGTTGGCAACTGCTTGTGTTTTTCGATTTTCGCTTTTGCTTTCAATTGCTTCCGTTTCTGACTGTTTTATTGGCGAAACACAATTGCAACTGGGGGGAAAAATAACTGCGGGAGAAAGAGTTTTGTGCAATGAAGCTGGTTAACACACAGCTTATTCGGGGAGGGCATTAAAAATAAGTGCAACCTAACAGTAATAATGGTCTTAGAAGTGGGGTTTCTCTTGATGTGGAAGAATACTCAATTTGAAACCGATTAGGCTGTCAAATTGTACTTAAATACAGGCTTTCAATAAACCTAGCAGCTGGTTAAAAAGTAGAAGGCGTCAGCTTAGTTTATCCTTCAATTATAGAACAAAAAAATAAAACCTAACTAGTTAAGTGAAACCGCAAACCGTTTTCTTTGCGGTTGTCAAATGTGGCTTACTCTCCTCCGGCTCTTTGCAAGCCTTTTTCTATTCCCATTTGAGAGCATACTTTGTGGCTGGCAGAAAAGAGTTAAAAATAACAACAAGGCGAGCTGCTGCCTAGCCGTTTGAAAGCCAATTAATTTACCACTCTGTCGCACTTGACACGCTCCTCAGGCCGCAGCTCCTCCCTGGCCCAATCCCTAGGCCAAAAAACCCTAGCCCATACATATTCAATTAGGCGCCGGCGCAGACGTCACTAAATATGCATAATCATGGCACGTGGGGAGACGTGAGCATAAATGCCGTTTTAGCCAGAAGAAAAGTGAAAAGCGTGTGGCAAAAAGGGCGCAAAACGCTGCCCGGGAGGAGGCAGTCCAAGTGGTAGTGGTAGTGGTAGTGGCAGTATTAGTAGTCGGTGGATTCGGTTAGCTTTCGTGGCTAATGGCGTTGGGCGAAAGTGCAAGCCAAGCAGACGCCATAAACGTGGCCCTCGAGTGCCAATTAAAGTGGTCGAGAGGCGGGCCGGGAAGCGTTTCCTTCCAGCTTCCACTTGTGCCAGAGATGTGATCCGAGTGGCCCGGCTGCGATATCTCAAGCACCAAGATAGCCACTCATTCAGAAATCCTTAGCTCCTTGATTGGCCGCGCCAACGATTTCAGGTACTCAACACTTGGAGGTCTCAGGAAAACGTCAAGCAAAAGAATAAAATAAAAGCTTAAGCCGCATTTTCTTTAGAATAAATATTTCTTAAAGAAAATTCAGACTATAAAAATATTTGTAATTAGAATGGATTTTTTGTAATTTAAATTGGAACAATTTTATTTAAATATGTTTTTAATAAAACTTTTAAAGATCAAAGACAATTACAAACAATTTAATTTATTATCGTTTTCACCTTAAGACCTATTTATATTCTTTATCCAAGTCGTTCGCCGTTTTCCATTCAAAATTCTTGGAGAACTCTTCAATCGACAGTTGAAAACTTTAATTACTTCACAGAAGCCACCTGCACTTAGCCAACCAACTAGCCAAGAGGGAAAGTTTCCGCTAAGAGCATTCGCTCAGTTCGCTCAGTTGGGAAAAAGGAAAAAGTTTGACTTGTCACGGTGCCATCTCTGGTTAGTAGGCAATCTGCCCTGCTGATGTTTGGCTCCTCCTGTGCTGTCTAGGCCAGGATGTTCATGCTTTACGCATAACGGGGCTTAATTATTTTCGCTCCTGTCATCAGGAGTGTCTGCGTACACGTGTAGACCGCAGAGCATTTGAGATAAATTACCACTACATGGCCGGGATTCGGGCGAGGAGGTGGTCTAATGACTGGCATTTGATAATACACATGTTTCCTGTCCTGGCTGTGCACATAGGCAGGTGGCAGCGCCGGGCAATGTAATTGCCAAAAAATAAAGCCGCACACACCGGAGCATAGGCACAGCACAGCAAACTGTAATTAAGTTATTATCTGAGTGGGACCTAGTTTCTGGCAGCTGGCTGATTGCGTGTCAGCATCGCATTCACCTAAAACCAGGCTCCTGGCTGGATGGCTGTCAATTGGGGAAGATCCCAAAGATTCGCTACGCTCCACATCGCTGGGGGCCAGCTGGGGCTGTCTGTGCACCTAATGATCACATGAAACATTAAAGACTTGACGCCGGCCTAATGCCTTTAAAAGCAATTCCTTGCTCCAACTTTTAATTTGATTACACGCCGCAGACACGCACTGAGCACTGAGCACAGAGCCAGGGCCCAGCCCCTCAAACTTGTCGCCGGCAGACGTGCGTGGGTTAGCCAAGAAGTTCGGATATGCAACATGACAGGCCTCAACTTTGTCAGCTGCCCACCCATCAGCACACACACAGTCGCACTAAAACACTAGCACGCACTCCCGCAGGATAAACAGTGTTGACGGAAATAGATCACAAGACCTGCCTCTCAGGCATGGAAAGTGACTTGAAATTGTAAGCTATTAGCTAGCAGCTAAAATATTTGGAGGCTTAGGATTTATAATTTATTTTTCTACATTAAAAGATACATATTTAAATAGTTTTTTGAATTAAAAAGTGTGTCATCTTGCCCCACAAACTTTTCTAAATTCACCCACAACTGGGAGTAACCACACTTCCGCAGGAAACTCAAAAAACAAATGCACATTGCGACAAGTATCTCTGTAATTTATGGCCTTCTCCGCTCTCGACCTTGGCAAGCTAAACTAGCCAAAAACCTAGTTAAATTGTCACCACTGACAGCTACATAAGCACTAGCTCATAGAGTAGAGGGAGCAAGCCGAAAAGCCAGAAATTTATGGGCTGCGTAAATATAAATTTCAATTTTTCCCCCGACGTCTCTGCGTGCTTTGACCTGGGCCACCTTTCCGGGTGGCAGTACCTTTTTCCGTGCTCTATTTTCCGTGCTGAATTTGGGTTTGGGTTGAGGTTGGGGTTCGGGTCGCTGAGCCGGCAGCTTATGCCTGTAGTTTCGGCGTAAATATAGCCCGTACATGTGTTCCGAGATGAAGAGAGAGAGCCGTGCTCGGAACTCTCGAAACGGTCCAGACAGCCGGGCACTTAGGCAGCCACTCAGGAGCAGTAGCAGTTGTGGGAGCTGGGAGCTCCTCCATTTTCATATGCCACATTTTCATATGTGGCCCAAACAACCTCGGCCATATTTCTTCCTTTGGTTGCTATTATTTGTGCTTATGAGCTGTGCCCGAATGCCTTGTTGTTGCCCAGATGGATGCGCATAATTGTTTGCTTGGCTTCTGGTCAAAACGAATTCCTCTATTCCAGGGACATCAAGTATACGCCCCGTGGTCTGGCAATATTAATGCGAAGTGCACAGGAAATAAATAGGAGGTCAATAACGATTTGACATTAACTGGTTTCTCGATTTCTAAATTAAATAAGTAGATAAAGCAATGAGCCTCCAGTTCAGATTTACTTTATTTAATAAAATATGAAAATTTAATGAAATTAAATTAGATTTTTATCAAAATCATTTGTCGGTTACCAGGGCTTCCGACTGCAGAGAACTTTTATGACAACTCTATGGGTGTGCAGTAGACCGAAAGGAATTCGGGACACAGCCTATGCACATCCACATGAGGTAATACGATATTACACAGAGGGAGCAGGCCTTCGCCCCGGGTAACTGCGAGTCCAGACTGAAATCCCATTGCGGTTGAATGGTTTTTCATATATTTAAATTCAGCAAAATATGATAACAATAATTTAGCATCCCATTCGAAACGATTAAATATCCAATTTTCAAGTCTGTCTAGGTTATTTTTTTAAAATAAAACCAAAGTAATATCACCAGAGAAAAGGCTTTTTCTGTGCTTGAAACTATAAAGTTAAAAGTTGCAGCCTGAGTTTGGTTAATTGTACTTCTTTGTTTTGCATGTTAACTCGGGCTTAAATTAAAAATTTCTCGCCTTCCAGCAACTAACTTTCAGGCGTAGTTGGTATGCTTTGTGGTAGTTTTTCTTTGTTGGGGATACACTTCCTGGCACTCCTTTAAGCTGCCAGAACAGGAGTTTGCTCTCAGGACCAATTTGCTGGATGGAGATGAGCAGGATCCCCCGCTGCAAGTGCCGGAGTTGCCAATCAATTTCAATCTGGGAACCTGGCAAGACAACAAGGAATCTGGAGGCGAGCAGCAAACTGCTGACACACAGCCGAAGACAAAGAACAAGGACAAGGACAAGGGCAGGACTGGAAAGGCAACTTCAACGACGAGCGACGAGCGACAAAGTTTGCTAGCTGACAGGCAACGAGGCAAAATGTTAATGGCAAGCAAATGTGTGGAAATGTCGCATAAATCAAAAGAGCAGCGCCGACTGGTGCGGCTTTCCTTTTGGCCTCACAGCCCATTGAGCACATGATATTGTGAATTACAGCTGCCCCTCTTACACTTCCCCTCACTCACAACACAACAAAAAACCGTGTGTGGAAACACAGAATTGTATTTGTGTGCGGCGCGTGACTTGCATAACGTCTTGGCAAGTAACGCAAATTGAAAAAATCCATTGCCTACTTACTGCGTGTGTGCTGCCATTGCCTGACCATCAGAGACGTGGTTATGGCCGGCAAATAATTTAATACGAGAGTTTTCGCCATCACCCCGACCCTGGCCTTTAGCGAGGACTTTTCAGCAAGAATTCTCTGCGAGAATGGCTATGGTCTATGGTCGCAGAATTTAAAATTCTGTGCGTGTGCCAGGGCTGAATTAATTATCACGGTATGTGCCCGGAAATAAACTATTTTCCAAGTGAAAAGGTCGCCTGCATATGCATGAGAATGCTGTAAAGCAATTAATCATATTTTTTGAAAAGTTTGCACTTCCTTTTGAGGGAAAAGTAAATTAACTTCCTGTGAAATGGGGGTACAAAATGCATTTAAATATTTAAAAGAATTTTTACAACCAATAATATTATTTTCTAGTGATTTTATATTAATGGTAAATATTTTTCAGACCTTTAAATTATTTTTACAATGATCCCTTGTTTCATTTTCACTTAAACTTATTTTCTATTGCAAGTGTTTTCATTTTAATAAAATAATTTCTTCACTTTGTTTTTAAAAGAATCCTGGAAATTTTCCGTCAACTTGCTTTCCTTCTCAGAAAAGAAACAATGGCTTTTGTTTTGAGTTGTACAGCAGTTGACATGGCTTTTTCGGAATTTGTATTTTGCGCAAATATGTAAATCTCTAAATCTAAGACAATAAACGGTTCGCTTTCATCTCGTTTTACAGCGTACATTCTATAACTGCAATAGTTGAGGTCCACTCTAGGGTGAGTCCAAACCAACGCATTCGTCAGAAGCCGCTGTGGACTAGTTGTTGATTTTAGCAGCAAAATAATAATCCATACGCCCCGTGTGCCGCTGCCGCTGCTGCCAAAATGTATGCTAACAAATGCAAACACAGCGCCGAGCGAGAGAGAGACAAAGCCCCCGAAAAAATGGCGTGTGCTGTCGTTTGTCCCTTCCGCTCGCTTCCTTCGTCCTTTCGTCCTGCCTGCTCTTCCTGCTTTCTCCATTCAGCTTTCTTCCTGCCCCGAATCGGGTGGCAAAAGCGCAAAGTCATGACAAACAAAAATAAATGCTGCCCGTGTGCGCTAGTATTTGCACTCCTTCGACAAGGATGTGTGTGTGTGTGTGTGTGGGTGTGTGCGTGTGTGATGCTTGTTTGCTCCTGTAAGCCCACCCCCCGCCTACCGTGCGCATTTCCCCCTCGCATTTCTTACAAAAAGATCATTATTGCCGCTCGTCCTGCCCTTCATCCTTGCTACTGCTGCTGCTACTCGCTGGGTACACGGTATGTGCGGAGTCTATTGTTTGGCATTTTCGAGCACGCTTAGCGCTCTCTATTTATTTTTTTCCTTCTTTTTTTTCTGTTTTTTTGTCTGCCGCTCACGGTAATCCTGCGGAACCGAGGAAAATGCGCATGTGGAGGCCACAGAGCTAAGCACTAAATATTTTATGGCCCACACTAGTAGTATGTTGTGCAGGCACCGTGTAAATATATCGTAGTCAAACATATGTATCCACCGCACGCGGTCATAAGTATATACATAGTATAACATAACGGAAAATGAGAATGAAAATGAGTTGTCGGCCATTGAAATGACTCACTTACACTTACACTTACACAACCTCGAGGAAAATGAAATAAAAGCTGCAGCGAAATTAGCATCTCAAGTTGATTAACTTTTCGCTTTCGGCTTAAGCTGTCGACCCACACAAAAACGGGAAACGGAAACGGGAAGAACGGCAAAGAAAACACCATTAAATCTTATCTAAATACAATTAAAATTAAAACGCTGACCACTTGTCCACGTCGCCATAAAAAAAAACAAAAAAACTTTCGCACTGTTGGCAAAAGTTCCGTAGGATCGTAAAAAAAGTCATAAAAAGTTCGCGGGGGCAAAGGGCGATGGGAGGGGAAAAAATAATTGCATAATTAGCGGTACGTATCTGGCGGAGTACTTGGCAAATAAGTTGTGACAGCAGAAAAGCAAAAGTCGAACAAATTGCCATTAAACGAACGTAGAATCCAGAAATGAAACTATTTTTTTCTGAAATAATTCCCAGCTTGATTACCTGACAAATCGGGTTTAATCGTAAAAGTTTCAAGCCGCTAAAAGTTTTGTCTTTCGCACGCATCAACAGGCAAGTAGTTCCGACAGGTCAAAAATGTTTATTGCGAATGGAAATAGCCAAAACTTTAATATTATTGTATATTTAAGCCGGCAAACCTTTGTTTAACGTTATAAATTGCTAGTTTTATCTATTAGAGCTGCTTGGAGTAAAGTTTAAAGACGTTCTTTATGATAGTTATCGGCGTCCTTTCAAGCTCTGTGTCCCACTTGCAGTGAAACTTTTGTTCTACCTTTTTTTCGGAGGCATTGTAGCGAAATCCCTTTCGCCGCGCAACTTTTGCAGTTGCTTAACTTTACGCGCGAGTTAAAGTTTAACACAGTTGCGCCATTTCCACTTCCACTTCCGCTTCCGGTGGCAATGCGTTCGCGTTCGCGTTTGCATTCCGCAAAACATTTGGCACAGATCCACACTGACGCCCAGCCAGCTGCGGCATTTCCATTTGATTTTCTAATTATTTTACTCATGAGAATTAATGGCGTGTCTGGTGCCACACAGCGGGGAGGTGGCAACAGGTGAGCTCAGGTACAGCTCAGAGTCAAAGTGTAAATACATCCACTTTTATTGCCGCGTCGGGTCATAAATAAATTAATAGAAAAGCACGGTCAGAGTCGTGACCGGGCGGTTGCATGCTCATTAGGAGACATTAATTTGTTTTAATTATAGCGCATACGCCCCGTCGAACCCTGGCATAATTATTTATAATGTTGACAACTTCTTCTTCTTCTTCTTCTAGGTATTTCTAGCTGGAACCGATTTTGCGAATTCAATTTCCCTGAACTTGTTTACCAATTAGTTCCTTTCTGGGGAAACTGTCACCACAACCGCTGGCTTTGCTCTTTGCTCATTAGTTGCAATAAATTTATTAATTATAAGACAACTGCAGACGAGTTTCCTTGCCTGGAATTTCATTCTCAACTCCTTGATTTTTCACTGGGAAATTAATGATCGAAAGCATTAAAATGCAATTACAAAGTTAGCTCTAAACTGTCATCAAGGGAAATGGGGCAAACTATCAAAGTACAAAACAAATGCTGCATTTCGGGGGAAACTGCAGAGCCAACACAAACTAAGCTGACACTGAAACTACATAAAGAGCCGTAATTTGTGGACTGGGAATTGCTGAAGACTCGCATATTAATTGCCGTATTTTGTAATTAAACAAAGGTTCGGGCCAAAATCCAGCAGACAGTAGCTGGAAAATTTGTCAACAGCCGCCCTGGGGAAAGGCAGACAGACAGACAGACAGTCAGGCAAGCAAGGAAACCACATCAGGACAAAGCCGGCCAAGGCATTCATCACGGCTACGTGACCAGGACCTAGCTTCGGTCTTCCAGGATCCCCCAAAACTATCATTAAAGGCCACCCGGCCCGGGGGAATTGCCTGACAGAGACTTTGGCAATTATCACTGTGCCCCCACCATGCCATTTTTCTAATACTTCGGTTTAAGGGCAAACAGGCACTGGTAAATGAACATTAAATTACAAAATGTCAGCCAGCCCGGCAAGGAAATTGAATATCCTGTGACTGTGACTGTGTGTGTGCAGGGTCCGGACACACTTACAGGTGCTCTCACATTGTGTGTAAAATTTTTGGGCCGCCATTACCGGGTTGATCTCTCTCGTCACTGGAGTTCTCTCTTATCTGCCAACGGCCTGCCGGCAGTCTGTGATTTTTGCATAATTTCCCAATTACACCTAAATGCTGCTAATTGCTTTAGCCTGCCAGCAAAGTTTATCAGAACACCTGGGCGCAAACACGGCGTATGTGTAATAATTTGTTCGAATTACTTCCCTCTCTCTCTCTTTTGGAGAAACAAGCATAAATCCAAAATGTAACCGAAAATACATTAAACTCCAGGCTTAAATTCTCGAATGTCTGCGTACTTTTGCTTAACAACAAGGCAACATTTCACTTTCCGGACGGTTCACTTTAATTAAAATGCCTCACTTTCAGATTTTGGCCATCAAACTTTTCCTATTTCAGACCTAAATACGAATTGCTGTACAAAAATTCCAACAACTTGTAATTAAAGGTAACCGAAACGAAAAAACAAACCGAAAAATGTAGCTCAGAACAAACTTTCCCGCAACTTCTCTGTACTCTGATTTATTTCCCAAAAAAAAAATACTTTTGCCCCCGAAAAATTATTTTGAAGTTATATTAATTAATATTTGTTTGGTCCTTTTTTAGCCAAGAGCCGACACAACCGACAACAAAAAAATGGAAAAGGTTAACCAAGGTCTGACCTGTACCAAGACTCTCTGTGTGTGTTTATATTTTGATAATGAAATTAGTTTCGGCTCTGGGCAGGATTTATCTTTTTGCCCCGGCGAGACGTCTCCAGATTTATTAAGCGGCGTCAGTGGCAACTTAATTAATTAGGGGTCAAAGCGAGTAGCTTACACTAAATAAGTAATAAGCTTCTACGGCCGTATTTTCTGATTGTCTGCCAGATTCTATTTTTGCCTTTGTTCGCTCAAGACTTTTAATTTGCTGTGACGTTTCTATCGAAAAATATATAATAAACTTCAAAGCAAGTGGATTGTTATGAGGATAACTTTTTTGTTTGTTATTTAAAATTTCATTCATTTTCATTTCGTTTTCTGTGATATTTTGTTTGTTTTCTTGTTGAATTTTAGTTTATCAAACACTTTTTGAGTACTTAATATTTTATGAACGTTTGTTTGTGTTCTCTTGCTCTCTGTTTAAAATTTGTTATATATAAAGCGATTCTATATCCTCATTGTGATGTCGAAATTAAATACAAGAATGTACACCAAATAAAAATTAATATTCTTCTTAACTCCTTTTGTTTTTATATAGTTACATTTTTTAGTCAATTTATTATCATAATGTTACACATGAGTTTTTCTTTTCAATCTTTCCAATATTGAAGAAATCTTTCTTAGTTATTTCTTACCACACACTTTGACACATTCACTTTAAAAGTAATAATACTTTATTTATTTAACTAAAAAATACTCTGTATCTCTGATATTTAATTATCTTAATTTTCAGTTATTAAATTGTTTACGTTAAACAAATTCACGACACACTCTTTGGGACTTCACTTCAGCATCCCGTATTGCCAGTTAATAATGATATGATTTTAGATATCAGACAGTGATTATCTGCCGCGAACGTCTGCATTGTTGAAGGACCGGCGTGCAACTGAAAGTCCTTTGATAGCAGCAGCAAATGGGCAGGAGTCGTGTTCTAAAATCAGGATACAAGAGGGGTGTGCTAAAAATCCGTAGGACAGTTCCCTCGGCTTCGTGTCAGCGCTCGGCTCGCTTCGTATTCGCCACTCGCATTTGGAGGCCACTGGGTTAGTAGAATTTATGAATGGAACAAACACTTGTTAGCATGCGGCTGGGGAAAGGACTCGCAGTGTTATACCAGCCGAGAGTCCTGCTGTTATACCACGAGGGGCGACAGCAGGCCCTTGGGTCCAGAGCCGCGAACAATAGCAAAACATTCCAAGTGCTCGCCGCCAACTATTGCCTTTTCACGGAATCGCTGTGCTGACCGCCTTGTTTGCTTTTCGCGGCATTGTGTGTGCGTGGAGCTCCATGAAATTCCAGAAAATTGATTCTTGTGCGAACGACTGGCATGCGATGTCAGGGTGACACAATTGCATAAAACATAAATTTGATTTCATTTAAGGGGAAAGAGGAAAGCAGCAACAGAAGCAGACTATTGATCGCGAATAATTCCACAATAATTGTAGAAATTGTGATTTTGAACTGAAACTCGAGAACTTCGGCAATGCTGTAATATAAGCTTCTTTCTAAAATCGGTTGAAGAGCATTACCTCCTTTGTAGGAGTTTCTATAGCAAAACAGCAGAGATTTTGCTGTTTGCCAGGTGCTTTTATTTGCTTCTCAGAAGGGAATATCGAGACTTGAAATGGATTAAAGTATCGAAAATAAAACATTACGATTGACTATCATTATCTTAATGCATTTTGAACTAGTTTTAGCTATAATTTCTTTAATATATATATAATTTCAACTATAATTTAAGGTATTTACTTTAAAGGTTTTATTATTGCACTTTCAAGGTAATTAACATTTTGGCACAATTTATATAAAGCAAATAATAAAATGCGGAACCACTAATACTACTTATTTTTCATTGTGACTGAATACTTAATCAAACTTTTATTTTTGCTTAGTCTAGACAATTTAGGCTAAAGCTTAATGGACTGTAAAGATAGCCATCCCATTAATTGTCAATCATTAAACAAAGTTCTTAATTTGTAGCCACTAACTAACTAACTATTTCAGTTGAGAAGTAAAGTCCAAATGATGAGGTTCTTATATATATACCTGTGGCTGCTTTATCTAGAGGTATTTACACTATATAAACCCTTATAATAAATAATTAAATAAAGATATGATTTATACCAGTGTTATTTAAGCGATATTATAGCAAAAACTACAGACATTGTTTGCAAGACCAATGATAAATTCGTGGAAGGCACCAAATGCTACGTTCAGACCTTAAGTTGGGATAAGTCAGTTGGCCAAATGGATTGTTTTCTCAAGAGGCCCTTGAGGAATCCAACTGTGAGATGAAGAATTTTCCATCTTATTCTATATTATCATCACATATATAAACTATTTTACAGATAAATATGCAATTCATGAAAAGAGATAAATTCAAAAAGTATCAACCATTTTTGGCCAACTTTTCGGTGTCTCTCTGTGATATTATTTCTAAGAACAAGTTAGTGGCTTATGGCTCTGGTTTGTGGGAAACCTTAAGGAAGTATACAAATGCCAATCATTCCTGCCCATTTTCTGTAAGTATGAATACAAAATAAATCTGAGTTATTTACAAGCTTGAAATCTTGTCACTCACAGGGTCATCTGTACGCTCGGGATATTTCCATAGATCCTTTATACGTTCCAGCAGCTATTCCCAATGGCGCATTTTTGTCTGTCTTTAATTTTATCGAAACCTTTCCGAAGGGCATTAGGGAAAGCTATGGCATTGTAAATTGGTACTTTGAAATAATGCAGAGAAAGAACAAGAACCCCAAGCCCAAAAAAGGAGGATGATTTACGAATATTTACAACAAACTTATTTTAATTGAAATTATTAAATGGTAAAGGTTTCAAAAATTAAACAAGAATAACGTTCAAGGACAACAAAACCCCAGAGTAAACTTAAAATTAGGAAAAGAATGCCACTGACAATTTATAAAAAACTTTACTGCGCAACCTGCTCTAAGCAAACTTGAAACAGATTGTGTAGAAATTGTTTTGGCCTTCCAGAATTCATACATACATGCATATATGTATGTATGAGCAAACTTTGGACTCGGATGTAAGCCATTGAAAACCGTTGACAAAGTGCACTTGTTACCACAGTTTGCAGCCAAAAGTCAAGCCAAGGGAACGAACTCACACAAAACCTCTAGGCGAATGGCCAGGTGGAGGAGGTAGCTTCCTCTGAGGCCTCCACTTGCCGCAGGACAATCGACGAAAGAGCAGCAGGAGCAAAGCCAAGGATACCCAACAATAAATAGCTTAAGTCGAGGCTTGAGAGGAGCTGGAAAAAGCCAGTACACGCGGACAGACGGACATTGCAGACAGAAGAAGGATATAGTTGCATGCAGCCGGCTTGTCTGTTTATTGTGGCTGGCAGGACACCAGCATCCTGGCCCCCCCAAGGCATCACAATGCCAGCTGAATTGGCGTCTAACATTTCAGCACATAGAAAAGCTGCCGAGACCAGTTTATTAGTGAAAGTCTTTGGCTAATGAAATCGGAAAGCTTCACAACCGTAAGAGCCATATCCTTGATTGGAAGGCTCGAATTACAATTCTGAGAATAATTAGCTGAAATATTTTGTAGAAATATGATAATAGTTATGAATATCAATGCTCGAACACTGGGATAATAGATGGATTAAGAAAGGAAATATAGTCTTAAAATTTGATTAAAATAAACCCCAAGTACAGACAATGCCAAGCATTCGAGGAGAAGCGAAAAAAATGTAAAATTTAATTTAAAATAATATGACAAACTTTGTTTTTCCAAGTGTAAGTGGTAGCTGCATATCTAGTATCCAATTTCGTATTGGAAATTTTATATTTCTGCAACTTTAATGAGAGTTCCTTCTACTGAAGGCACAGATTTTCCCAAAAGTAAAGAAAAGCTACAGGAAAGCATACACTAAAAGTCTTCAAAGGCTTCTACCTCGCTTTTAGTTAATTTTATGCCTGAAAAAATATCATAACAAGTATCTGAAGGCAAGGGTTATATGTATATCCCACAAAAACACAAACATTTGCGGTAATTAGCCACTCACTGAAATATAGTCTTAGAATTGGTTTAAAATAAAACCAAGGTACAGACAATGCCAAGCATTCGAGGAGAAGCCAAAAAATGTAAAATTTAATTAAAAATAATATGACAAACTTGTTTTCCAAGTGTAAGTGGCAGCTGCATATCTAGTATCCAATTTCGTATTGGAAATTTTATATTTCTGCAACTTTAATGAGAGTTCCTTCTACTGAAGGCACAGATTATCCCAAAAGTAAAGAAAAGCTACAGGAAAGCATACACTAAAAGTCTTCAAAGGCTTCTACCTCGCTTTTAGTTAATTTTATGCCTGAAAAAATATCATAACAAGTATCTGAAGGCAAGGGTTATATGTATATCCCACAAAAACACAAACATTTGCGGTAACTAGCCACTCACTGAAAATATTATGCTTAGCCGCCCACATACCCAGCAATTATCCCCATCGGAATTCGGGTAAAAAGTCAACCGATGTGGGAATGAATATAATGCCCTGCTTAGCCAGCTTAAAGGCAACCAAATTAAACACAAGACACACAAGAAACTAGACAAAGCACGCCAGAAATTCTTGGTTAAAAGTCAAAACACAGAAGCACACACACACACCACATCCATCCATACACAAACATATGTGCGAAAGTCCTGGGGGAAGTCGGAAAAGGAAAGAGGAACAAGAAGGGCAAAAGAAATCAGGAGCAGAGAGACTGACAAAAGCGACGGAAAACAAAAAGTAGGAAAAGCACCGAAATCGGCTGTGGAAAAACTTTCAGGCAAACAGGCAGCGGCAGCATGTCAACCGAGGAAGGCACAGACAGAAGGCAAAAAGCTTCTCAGGAAACGGCTGAGGAGCTGAGGGGCTGAGGGGCAGTGCGTGGAACGGAGTCCTCGGTAGAAAGGATAATGCGCGGCATGCGGAACGCATAAGCGGCAAATTCCATTAAGTGGCAACAACACGGCCGGCAGATTGGGGGCTTCCCATCGAATTAAAACGATGTGAGCAGCAGCAGCAGCAGCAGCAGCAGCAGCCTTGTGCCAGGGTTGACACAGTGCCCCTTCTTCATGGGAGATAAATTTTTTTATGCGTCCCCCCAGCATTTTTGATGGGAACGCATGGATGCGTAGTGGCGAGGATCCGCCGGCATAAAAGCGGCGAGCGTTGTGTATGCGGGCCTTGAGCGAATAAAAATTCAATTTACAAGTAACTGGGTCACTCCGCCGCCGATTCAGAGCCTTTATCCCACACTCCTATTCCCCTATTCCCCCTTTCCAAGTCCCCGCCACTGATGATGACCACTGAGCAGCGTGGGTCGTAAAGAACTCTTAAGGACAGCATAAACAATTTATATGCTGAGTGGCCTTCAAATGGTTTAATGCTGACGGCCAGGATTGATAATCGTAAACCCCGAAATAGAAGTGATATCTGCGTTTTATAGATGCCTCCGAAAATCCTGCTAGCACATCTTTTTGTCCTAAAAAACAAAAAGTACCGAAATTCGAATTTCATGTGCCTTAGCCAGGACACAACCCCAGGCTAAAGCTCCAAGACTGTTATACCAATAAGGAGTAAAATGGATTCCACACATCTGTTAAGCTAAGAATATCTGGTTTACAACAGAAGGCGGCTTTCCGAATGATAAAGTAATGCTCTGGTGATTTTAGCTTCGGTCTCGACTAATTGTGACCACAAATCTTGGGGCTTAAGACAGGAAACGGACCAGCGAGACCCACAAAAGGCCAATCAGGTCGCTGATATATAGAAAAAGGAACTCGAAGAGCAAACAAAAGGGAAAACACAGTAATTATAAGTAAATTGACATTAATTCGTATTAAAAATATATTATTAAATATAATTTATCACGCTCACAGGCATTGCATGTTGCTTGCATAAGGAAACGAGAGCTGAATATGTTTACAATCATTTTTAATTGGATGAACATATAACACTTTTTATTCATTAAATCCTTTGTGTACATTTTGATTTTTTTATTTTGATGTGTAATTTTTTATATTTTTTTGTGGTAAATCTCAAATTAAATGGACAGTAAAACGTCCCTTTATCAATAAAAAGAATATTGCGTCAGTCAGAAGTATCTAACTTAATAAATGATTACAAAATTTGTATAGATTTATATGCATATTTTGCTAGTTTTTATTAGGTTAACAAATCTGCAAAAGTAAAGATTATTTAATAAAATTTTGATGCATTTTTTGACAAAGTTAATGATGTAACACATAAATATAATTTGCGCTGGCAACATCGATTCAGTCGATGCTGATCATGAATGATTTTTGACTCCTTCACCGCCTAGCAAACATATAATAATACAATACAATCACAGATGGAATCCTTTCCAGATGACAAACGTAGCCGTTTCATCCTTCTCTTGATATTGTCTCTAATATAATTTACCCCCAAATACGCCAGAAGTTGTTTGCCAAACTCCGTTTTGTCTTCGAAAATGTCAATATCAATGCGGAAGGGAATGAATGGGCGGCTTCTGGTAAACAGAAGTCACTTTACTTTCATGAGGGTTTCGACTGCGGCTGCGGATGCTGCAACAATGGAATTGAAATGAACTTAAACATGGAATTTGCGTGTTTGTTGGCTGTTGGATTTGCATACAGACTAAAAATAACATCGATTCAATCGCTTTGCCATCGCAGATGAAAGCGGGAGCAGTTACAATGACACAGCCAGGGAGTCCTCAGTGCTTGTTAGACGTAATAATGCTAATGATACATCCACGTGCATGCATAAATCACGAATTGTATACGCGGAGGGGCCTGTGAGCTTCGCATTGTCTACAATTTCCTGTAAAAATGCTTTTTAATAACGCAGCAGTGCATAAACTTGAAAAGGGATCCACAATAATAATCTTGAAATAAACTATTGAATTTCTAGATGAATATTGATGCACTTCGAATGATTTATTCAGGCAGAATTCCGCAATTTGCTTTAAAAATATACAAAACAGTTTATTTATATCGTTTTCTGAGTAATTCATTTGCATTTCGCACTCGTTTCAGACCTTTCTTCACTCGGCTTGTAATTGTTTTCTGTCATTTATTTTGCATGCCACAGTTTTTCTCTTAGATATAAATGTAAATGTTTATTTGTATAAAAACTATAACCAATTTTTTCTTAAAGTCACACACAAACAAATTGGTTTACTGAGTTTTTACACATTGCAACATGCCACAGTGTTTAAGCAATATTTCATTGAGTTTTTCTGCGAAAATACTACACAATGGCAATTTAAAATGTGAGTTCTGAGCCGACCACTGAATAAATCAACAGATTCCCCCCTCGGTCAAAGTAAACACTGTGATGTGTGTTAGTAGGAAATCAAAAAATATATAATGCAATAAATAAATATGCTTTCGGGATTACTCCCAGTGTGAGCCGCATTTATTAACCCATACAGAGTGGGCTGGAAAACAAAAAGAACGAAGGTTCTTCGGCCGGATTTATGACCTGCCACACAGACCCAAATAAGAAATGTAATTTAAATAAAAAGAAGAATGTAGCAAATGAAAAATGCTTTAAGTGGCAACGTAACAAATGGCTTTGAAAAGTTTTAAAACATTTTCCTCGAGGTTAATTTGTCATAGGAAAATCATAGCCCTGAATTATTTAAGCTCATTCATCCTTAAAAGTTTGCTAAGCACTCGGGGGTATTTTGTTGTTTAGAAGAACTTAAGAACTTAATTGTAAAAAATATGTTCTAAAATATATCAGCTAATATTTAAAGTGAAGTTTCCTTTAGAGATTTTTATTGCATTTTCAATTCAATGTCATAAAAAAGTTTGTTAGCATTCCTTAAACAAACGAATATAAAATCGTTGAGAGTTTGCATTTATTATTATCCCTGCCAGACAAGTTAAAACGTTTATTTATTGCACTATTTAAATTGAAATTATTCAGAGTGTTGGTGCAATGGCAAACAGATAAGTTTATATTTGCACTGCGAATTTTCAGACTGTAAAAATAAACACCTCGTAGATTTATGGCTAAAGGTGGGTTTACACTTGAAATATAGTTTAAGAAATAAATATATACTTTGAGGTTTTTGCAAAAGGATTTAAGCTGGAAATGGCACCTATTTTATTTTCAATTTAAAATGATTTATTGCTAAATATTGAAATATTAAGTAATTTCCACACTCACCTTTTATAAAGTCAACCGCCATTTCCAGGCCGTAGGTGTCCTTGTCGCAGTCGTCCAGCAGGTGGGCGCCCAGCGTCACGTTCGGCAGAAGCTGCTGCTTGTTGACCTGATCCAAAGTGTACAGCATCGCCTCCAGCGCCTGGATGCCGCCCTGGGGCATGATGGGGCCGCAGGTGATGCTATCTTCGCGCGAATGGACCATCATCAGGCCGCCCAGGATCACGTCGCCTTCGAGCACGGCGGCGTGCTTAACTGGCCAGCCAGCGGCGGAGGACGGGGGCTGGGGATTCTCCAAGGACTTGGCCAGGATATGAGCGACATTGGCCACGCCGCCTCCTAATAACCGAGGCGTGGGCACAGTCTTTCCACCGGACTTGATGGCTGAACTTGTGCTGGGGCTGCTGCTGCTGCTGCTGCTGCTGATGGGACTGGTGCTGGTGCTGGTTATTGGTGGATATACGGTCGATCCCTGCTGCTCCATTTCCATTTCCATAACCATATTAGTTGTTGTCAGTGCCGGCCACGCCTCGGTGCCATTTACATAGCCACCGCTTTGTTCCGGCTCCGTATTGAGTTTTATTCCGTCTCTGACAACACTCTTAATGGCAGCCTGTGTGCGCTTTGTTTTTGCTGGCATTATTGCCACTGTCCTGGCCATGTTTGTTTTGCTGGGAATCACTGCTGCCATTCCTGCTGATGCTGATGCCGCATTTATTTTCGCAGCTGTCGGAGGGGGAGTCAGCGTGGGTTGCTGTGTCGTCGTCGTCGTCGTCGGCACACCTGCTGCTTCTGTGGCCATGAATGCCAGCGTCTTCTCAACTGCATCAGTGATTGCGTCTAAGGTTGCCGCACTCGCAGTCCCCTCGACCTGGTCTCCGGTTGCCTTTGGGCCGGCCGTAAAGGTTGCTCCTGATACCGGAGT
This sequence comes from Drosophila truncata, assembly GCA_008042515.1. Lineage (NCBI taxonomy): Eukaryota > Metazoa > Arthropoda > Insecta > Diptera > Drosophilidae > Drosophila > Drosophila truncata. Next base: position 142,931 of record VNJQ01004501.1, read on the forward strand.
TGCGGGCGAGGTCAAAGGTAATTGGTTTTCAGGTGTCACTTGCAACATTTCCGCCACTTCATCCGCCGCTGTCTCTCGTCGCTCAACGGTTTTTATGGTTTTACCTGGCACTGGCACTGGCACTGGCACTGGAGTCGCATTTAAATTGTCGCTTAATAATGAGGCAACCATCCAGCCATCATCGGGAGGCCTGACTAATTGCTGGCCGCCCAGCAATTGTTGCTGGTGCAGCAGCAACATCAACGCGAGCAGCCAGGATTGAATCATTCTGACAGCCATGGCTTCAGGGCGTTGGCGTTGGCGTTGACGTTTGGCGTAGGCGTAAGCGTAAGCGTAAGCGTTCGCTACCGCGATCAGTAGTGCAGCAGGCTCATCGGCTGGCGGTTGGCCACCAGCATCGGGGCATCGGAGGGATAGAAGAAGAAGGCGGGAATAAATTTCAATTAATTCCGGACAAGAGTCTGAAATTTTGTCTGGCCAACACGCGTTTTAATTAAGTTTTGGCGCTGCTCGCTGCTTGCCGCTCGCAAATTGATGTGGCTGCTAATGCGTGCCCGCACTCGGTCGGAGCATTTTTACGGGTTCTCAACTTTGTTGCGACCGTTTCGTTTCCGTTTCCGTTTTCGCTGCACTGTGCTTGCCACTGCCGCCGGACAGCTGGAAAATAAAACCCAAGTGGGAACTTCAGTCAGTCAGTACGTTTGGGATATGCCATAAAAGCATAAAAGCAACAAAGGTTCTAGTCGAGTGTACCGACCAGTGAATACCGAAGGAAAATATTACTAAAATCTCTTGACTGCCAGAAATCCTTAACTCCTTAAATTCAATGTATATCTAAGCTGTTCCAAAATAATAGCAGCCTCTTGTTTACAAACCATTGCACAACCTGAATATTCCCCATTTTATCTACGATTACCGGGTATTAGGACAACCGAACCGCCACGGCAAGGAAAGTGAATTATAAATGTTGGTAGTTAAGCGAGTTTAATGAGCAGTGAAAATATGCATAAAAATGAGCAGACATTTGTTTTTTTTTCTCGTTGTTTTCCCCAAGCTACAACAGCTTCACTTTTCGCCTAAAATTCTTACTGGCCATGGTGGAAATTTGAGCTGGGAAAATAAGGTTGTGGCAGAGTGAAAATAAATGAAGCTCTTTAAGTGTCTAGCTGTATTTGGAGACCTCCTAAGAAGGCTTTAAGTTATTTTTAACAACAGACAACAAGCCTTGGCTAGCTTGGTTTAATTAAGAGTTAAAGTACGCATTTTTATACAATTCCTTTTCACTTAGCCAGGAACTTGTTGCCTGAATGCCTGAATAAATCTAGAAAATATTTTCTAGAGTCTCCTTTTATCAATTGAATATTCATGTATCGTTTTTTCCTGGATGACCTTCAGTTTTGCAGGATTCTTCGAAATGAAAACGTTTCCCGAAGCAATCCGTTCGATGGCTGTCAGCGCAAATTGATGAGATTAATTAAATTTGGGTTGCAAACTTCGGGACTGAGATGCCAGCTCCAACATTTTCATTAGTTCCGCTGCACGGTAATTTATGGCCACGTTTCGGCAATTTGCGGCAGCCCTTCTCGGCCCACACACACACACACACTGGATACAGGCACATGTCCTGTCTATTTTCACATGGCAGTTGACACTTATTTTAGGCCATGTGTCCGAGTTCCCGGCGACCTTGGGGTGCCAGGAACAAGATCCTGGAGCTATTTCGGTTGCCCAAAGTCAACAGAATTTTGGTGAAATGCCAAAATATATACGTAAATGCCTGGCATTTTGGATGGACGCCAGGGCATTAAAGGTTTCTCCTCCACCTCCGCCAGGCCACATATTACGCATACGCTTTAATAAATGTGGAGACATCTTTTTTAAAGCTGTCATAAATTGCACTTGCTAGCGGCTAATTGGGGAAATATTTGCCTGACCATAAATATGGCAATTCCTTAAGGCTACATTTTTGCCTAGCTCAGTGGGTTATAACTACATATAAAAATTGTTGACAACCCACCCTGGAAAAGGCACTGCCTCCGCCTGTCCATCGAAAACCCATTAAAGGGCCTCATTAAGCGGCGACAAAGTGGCTAATTGGTTTCGGGCCAGCCAGTAGCAAAGCGCCTTTTGTGGGGCTGCCCTGTTATCTAATTAGCCGCCTATAATTAACGCAAATACTTTGATTAGATTTGCCGGGCGACCGTGCAGCTAAACATCCGCTTAAGCCTCGGCGTGGGCGAGAGATACTACTAAAAATAAATGACAGATATTTTTGGAAAGAAGTCCATTTCCGGTGCTGCCATAAGCGTTTCCCGGGCACCTATTCAAACAGGATATCCTCATTTGCTGACTGGACGGACGGGCTTCAACAATTTCTGTTTGCTCACATTTGTGTGAAATAGGAGCTGGGGGAAAAGTGTTTACATTCGCAATAGAGGAGTTAGAGGAGTTTCCCTTATACTTAAAATCGAATTTATCATTTCTCTCGCCTAATCGCCTTGATTTGTAAGCAGAAATTCTGAAAATTCCGGTCTGCCTATCTCATTACGGCTTACGGCAAATCGAATTTGGTTGAAATTTTCTTGAATTATTCCCGAAATATCCGTAAGCTGTTCTCCCTCAAGGACTTTGACCCTTATCGGCCTGCGCCAAAAGCAAAAGCCTTTTATGCCTGCTCGAACGAACACATGCAGACAGCCATTCAGGTAATGGTCGTGTTACAGTTTTGGGCCATGATTTTTTATGTGCAAATTATGCACAAAGTTGGCAAGAAAAAACCGGGAGGCTACCAAGCCAAATAGCCTCCTAAAGGGCTGCAGCAAAATTCAAAATTAATGCTCGACTTTTCCCTCCGAACGACCCGCGGGAAGGCGTAACCCGACCGACCGATACCGCCGGCGCTCAATTATTAAAATATTATTTATTATCCTGGGCATAATGGCCGGCACGTGACGGGTCTGGTTGGCCGGACTGGCGGCTGACCACTTAAAGCGTGATTATCTATAATGAATATGCGATTCGAGGGTCGCCCAAGAATTTCCCATTAAATATTAACACAATGTGTGTGTGTGGTGTGGTGCGGTCGAGAGCGTGGTTCAAATTTATAATGAGCCCGTAAATCAGTCACTCAATGGAACCGCTGTAATGTACTAATGGCACTTCACGAAGGAAAATAAAAACCAAAAAACAATTATGTCTATAAATAAACTCGCACAATCCCAGACCCTTTGCCAAAGGAATCTGTGGCCAGACCTAATTTAAGCCCGAAGCGTAATTTATTCTTGGTCAGCCAGTTTTTCTCAGGAGACATTCCTTCGTCTTGGCCGAAAGTTTTCGCGTTTTCGCGTTTTTCCCCTTACTCGTTTAATTTCATTTATTATCACTTTTATTGTTTTGCCAATTAAAAAGTTTGTGCATTTATTTTGTGCCTTTCCACTCTGTTTGTCGCCTGCCAGCGCGGAGTGCGGCTGCCGAATTTAAATTTAAAATGCGATTTAAGCACAGGCAGCGAACGTGGAAAGTTTGCAGCCAACTTTTAATTAGTGGCATCCAACATGCATAAGCCTGTGAAGCAGGTGGAAAGCTAATTTTCTATTCATGCACATCATCATCATCATCATCGCTGGCCTTTAGCCATTAAAGCCGGCTTAAATCAGGGGTCCTCCATGGTGGCTTTGATGCCGATTCTACGGATGGGAAATCATAAGACTCGGAGCTCACTTTTCATTTAACTAATTATTTAAGGATTAAGGATTACTAGTTTTGTTTTGAATTAGCAAAACAGCTTAAAAACCATAAAGGGGAAACACTACTTAAAAAGTTTATTTTGTTGTTAAATTTAAGACAAAACACTGACTTATCTTTATTAGTTTAAAAAAGCAGCATTTGTTATGGTTTTTTTTTCTATAACAAAGTCCTTAAAAAGAGTCATTTAAACTTGGCTTATAAAATGTACGCCTTCCTTCTTTTATACATTTTTTAGTTGTAATAATTTAGAAGCTCTTCGATTTTTTCCTGATAATTTCATTTGCCGCCCAAGTTGTTGACATATTTAAGGGGTAATAAATTACTATATGTCCATCATTGATTTCCGCTTTTATGCCAAGGAATCGGAAAGCAAACTACTCCTTCTCTGCCTTTGGCTCTTGACCATCTATCAGCTATTGAGATCTGTGCTGGCACCTCGCCAACTAAATCAAAAACTAACCCTGCCAAGTCACGAGAGCTCTCTCTTAACTCTTCCGTTTTTCAAGGATGTGACCAGAGGGAGCAGGCTGAAATTTCATGCGATTTTATACGAGTTTTCCACTCGGAAAACTTTCTGGTCAATGGCGGCGCCGAAAATATGCGACACACGCGCCGACACCCATTGTCCTACGCCTCCTCCCCCGCTGGAGTGTCCTTTCCGGCAGGATCTCACTCGCGCTGTGACAGTTTTGCAGGCCATAAAGCGATGCTGGCGGCACATTCCGCGCTGCCGTTCCGGCCCAGTAGTAAACAAATTAATCCAATTTTGCAAAAGAGCCCCAGGCACGCGGTCCGGACGGAGGTCGCGGTATAAATTAAGTAATTAAGTCGATTGCGGGACTCCTAGTTGGGTTAATTGAGGCCCTGTCAATGCGTTTATATGCTCACTGCACGACTTTCACAGCTTCCCATTTAATTAATTTGTTTTTGAACTTGCGAATTTTCGAAATTTCGAATCTCGGAAGCCCCCACATGGCGCCGCACAAGGGATCGAAAACAATCTTCAGAGTATTAAGATTTCATAAGTGGATTACGTGAAGTGCGGGGGAGAGAAGCGAAAAAAGAGAGAGAGAGCGAGGCAAATTAATCAAAATTAATCGCTTTTCGCCAACAAAGCCGAAAGTAATTTGCAGCACACAGGGCGTATGGGTAACGCACTCGAACTCGCACCCGCACTCGCTCTCTCCTAAGGAACTGGGCCCGAAATACTTTTAAGTGCTCTGCAGGCGAGAGGACTCATTACGGAAATTGCTTTACACAGACCGAAATGAGCTCAGCTCGCATTCCGCATTCCATCTCGAAGCTTTTTCGGCGGAGAAGTCGGCAGTCGGCAGTCGGCAGTCGGTAGTCATTTTCTGAACAGAAAATGCCAGTCGGCAAGCCAGCAATCATATGCTTATTGAAGTGGGACGCGGTCTCCGCTTTCGACTCTACTTTATCAAATGAATAAGTAAACAAAACAGCTGCAGAGCCGAGTCAGTGCCATTAAGGATACCTGGCTCAAAGGGCAGAGGTCCAGCCTGGCTCATGAATACACATGAGAAGCGGTTGAGGTGAGCCCGAAATGGTTATTCCAGGGTATTCGCGGTTGAAGGATATATGCCTAGTGGGTTGAGTAAATGTTTCGGTATTTCAATTAAGGCGTTCTGAAGGTCTAGAGAGTTTCTGGAAATGCAAGCTATTTGGTTTCTGCGAAATATATACAAAGAGTAAGATCAAATGGCAACTTAGGATGGAATGCTCATAGAAATTATTAAACTTAAGTTTGTAATCAGTTGTAAACTTATTTTAAAATATAATAAATATATTTTTACATATAATTTCAACTAGTTTAAACTGTAAGCTAGTAGTTTTCTTATTCATTCCCCTTAATTTCTTTTTGTCATTGCTCCTTTTCCTTTGACATCCATCCCACTGTGCTGTCTGTCAGCCCAGGCAGAAGGAGCCCGTCAGGATGCCACAAGGAGCAGGATGCTTCTGCTGCCAGACACAACACGGAACACCCCCGCACGCCTTTTTCATTTTCGCTCACTCACAAGGCAAGCGGCTCGGTTCTGGAGGTTTTCCTCCTGGTTTTTACCAAAGATCCTGCCGCCGCCCTCCTGTTGACAGTGCGGCTGTTTGTTTATTGATTTTGTATTTTTTTTTTCTTTTTTTTTTTGGCTGTGGTGGTGGTGGGGATGGCTGTGATGCCTGTGTGTATGGAGATTGGCAGTGATAGCATTCGAAATGATATACACGCCACATTAAATGGATTATTTAATGTTGTCACTCACGTCCGTATGCCGAGCAAATGATGCGTACGGCAGATAGCCCCCAAGTGCCCCGGGAACTGGGGCACAATGTCGCCTCGCATGCCACGATTTTACCAGCGGGAGTCATTTCCATTTGTCTTGTGCCCCGTCGCGCAGTGTTCGTCGCTTCGATTCCTGACTGAAGGAGGTTAAAGTTGATTGTGCTTGAAATTGGTCGGTCTCGCTCGTTGCCCCACTTGGTTACTCATCTTAATTGAGGGCACGCCCTGTCTTCTCTTCGGCTTCGATTCGGCGGAGGCCCACACCTGTGACATTGCCTTCTCATATCGTAAGTATACGTAAAGTGTTTAAAAAAACAACAGAAATGCAAACAACTCAAAACATGAACAGGATATTACGAAAAGTGGGTAAAAGAACAAGATAAACATGCTTTTTTGAATGAGTTTCATAAGTTTTAATGATTTTGTGTTTACATTGTTGATTAAACTTGAGAAAATATAATAAAATGAAATATAATATTTTATATTTTAGGTTATAAGGAAACCAGAAGTCTGCTTTCTTGGCTAACCATCATGTCTAAGCCCAATAATGAAGGCCTCATGAGAGTTAAAGGATTATAATTATGCACAATCAAATATTGTAGCAGTCTTGGCCAGGGCTTATTCCGGCTCATTCGCCCCAAGATTCGATATTAACTGAATGCGTCCATCAAAACGCTGGGCACACATCGGAGGGCTGACTTCTGGCCTGGCTTATCAGCCGGTCTTCGGTCTTTGGGCATTTGAATTGATGCCCGGCATGACTGGCTGACTACTAATTAAACCAAAGGGCAAAGGACTCCGGCTATGGCTCCAACTACGACTACCACTGGCCACAATATTGGGAGAATCACTCATCTCTGCCTGCGATTATAATTAACCGCATTATTCAAGTTTATCGAGTGCGCACTCCGCACACGCCCTCAATAAATAATGAAAACACACAAACGGAAAGGCAGCACTGCGGCCTAAGCACTCAGGGCTTAGCTCTTGATCTACGAGTTGGAGCTGACTAATGCCGCCTATAGCCACATATCCTCGTACAAGGATATATTTATATGTATATGTAGGCTCTCCTCTTCAGCCATGAGTCGCGCATTTGTAGCGCAAATAATGAGGACAGAGGCGTAGGAGCCCACTCCGCGAAACAAACTTCCAACAGGAGCAGCTTCATAAATCAAAGGACATGTTCATAAATAAATAACGCGAATTTAAGCACTCGCTGAAGGAATTGTTTATGCTTATATAAGCGCTTGAAATTGCCGACATGGCGTATCAAAAATTTATAGAAATATAAAGCCGTTTCGCCTGCAACACAAAAGCGCATCCTGAAGCCAATTGTAAGCCAATTTCGGGGGTCTTTCGGGCAGCTCATTAGAGCAGGATACTCCAGCTTCCGGTTAGTGCCAGGACAAGACAAAAGTCAAATTTGCCTTCAGTAATCCTAAGGCTATCAAAGCTGCCGGAGGGGGCGAGATTTTGTCAAGACTTTCGGAAACCTTAAACTGACATAGCTTTCAGCAAGTTGCATGCAACCAGAGGAAAGGAAAAAGCACTGTATAAATATTTTACGAAAATAATATTTGATCTTTAGGGGAGTCTGTGGTCGGTCAGTTTAAGAGGTTTGCCGAGATTAAATTTTTAACTGAAAACCAGCTTAACTGAAATTATATGACTTAAAGCCGCTTTTGATTGCTGCAAGCTGTGTGTTTTCGCTTTATTAAAATCCAGCCGCTCGTGCCGCGTTAATCCGACACAATTGGCCATTTAATGACACACAGGCCACGGACGGCTTTAAAGAGCCGTAAAAAGAAAAAAAAAACCTTGGGAAAAGAAAAAGCCGAAATAATAAATATTAATGGCGGCAGGGAGGCAGAGGCCCCCAATGGCCATTCCACTTCCGCCTCCTCCTCGTTTTTGAGGCGAGCCCCAAACTTTGTTGCCCCTTTATCCCTCTCCGAGCTCCTAAAATATTTATTTATTCACGCACTCTCACTCGCCCGGGGCATAATTTGCACTAGAGCACTTATTGTTGTTAATCTGCTCATGGAAAATTTAATTAAAGCAATGGTTTGCTAGGGGAGAATTCAATTTATGATGGGGTCCGGCATCAATCATGCATGGCCAGTGACAACACAACCAACCGGCTCCAAGTGCCGAGGCCCAAGGTCTACGCCTCACTGCCCCTGCCGAATATCCTTAAAGTCCTGGCCCCGAAAGTCCTTCGAGCATGAAAATGTTGCAAATGGCATTTTGAGAGCACAGAGCCAGGACATCGGGCGCAGGACATCGGCCATCTCGGCTGAATTTAATACACTTTCAACGTTCAACACTTTAAATAGGAAAACGCCTTCGCATAATTGCTGTGCGAAGGCGCCAAGAGCATTTTAATTAAGTGAGCCTGGGTGCGGGAAAAAAGGACACTGCAAGGAGTGTGAAATAGCCCTGGGAAAAACGTGATAACCATTTTCAGTTTAATCAGCAGTCACTTACCCATTTATGAAATTTTAGTTGGCTCAGAAAAAAAAAATACTGAGGATAGAGAGAGAGTGTGAAAAATATGACCCTCGGCTAAGTGGAATTTAATGTTCTTAATCCGACAATATAAAGGTGTTGGTCCCATGATTTACTTAGGCAACAATGTGCGGGGGGATAACTGGCCCTAAAAGAGTTGCCCAAAGTCCTCAAGTAAAACTATTTAACCTGACCCAAAAGTCCGGCAAACAACAAACTTCCAACTCAACTCTTTCTTCTCAACAACAAACACACACACACTAAGCCCCAGATTGTAGTAACTTGGCTTCCACATAATCTGCAGGTCGCTTTACGACCAAATTGTGACAAGAACTTGAGCCAAAATGGATGGAAACTTATTAACAACAATTTAGCTCTTTTCGGGTTAGATCCCTGGCATAATTATTGCATCGCCAGCCAGGGGTCATAAGCGAAAAACTTTTACCTGAGATGAAACTGGAACCTGGAAAGCTGGGAAACTGCAACCGAAAGTTTGTGGCTATGTGAATGCTTTTAAAGCCAATCGCATTACGTCCGGCTCATCTTTGCTTCTTATACTCTACTGATTTTGACCTAAAAAAAAAGCAAAACTGCAATCGGTTGGTCCTTTGGGAGAAGACCAAATTAAATGGAAATGCCAAGACAGGACCCCTTCTGCACCGTAAAATTCTCTGAAAATGTAGTTAGATTCCCGAAGCTTGTAATAAAGTCAAGCTGAAAATTTCTGTTCCTAACGAGAAAAGCCTTTTAATGTGAAATATTTCTTGTGAAATCTGAACCAGAATAAAGCTAAACCAGAGAGGCAATATAGAGTGATCAATATGTTTACATCGGAAGCTAGTATTACAATTTTCTGGGAACCCAATTTCAAGGAAGAAACATCAATTAATTCGGAAATGTATAAAATATATTACCAGTGAGACACTTTATAGCTTGGATTTAATTTCATTGATTTCTGGAACTCATTACTAAATAAAATAGTAAAGATGATGGCAGTTAATTTAACTCTAGACAGAGATTTCCTACTCCCACATTAATCTCCAACTTCACGAGACCCCTTAACCAATAGAAGCCTATCGAAGGATGCGTAGCATTTGCCAATTTAATTGATTTAAATCCTGACAATAAACGCGAGACAGAGGCTGCCATTTAATTTTACTGTCCACGCTTATTCATCAGCTTTCGGCTTTGTTTGTTTTTGAATTTTCATTTTGTGAACGAGCAATTATTTCACCGAATAATTGATTTTTATTAGATCTACGTCGGCTTGGCAAATTAATTTTCCCTCCAGCAGCATTTTCCCCCGCATTTGTCACCGAGAGAAACAGCAAAAACCAGAGAGCCCAAACGACGACAACGAGTAGGAGGAGAAGGAGAACTCCGTAAGTCATATATAACATAGCGATAGCGACGTCTTTGCTTCCTTTGTTGCCACTCTGCCCCTTGGTATTTGCCCTTTAACCTCTGACCCCCCCTCTCTCTTTCCTGGCTTTTCAGCAGCGGAGCGTGGCCCGTGTCATAAATCAGCTTTGTTGCATTTAAGTCGGTGCCAACAAGCTTACAACAATGGCAATCAGCTTAGGAACAATTTTTCGCCCACTGAGATTTATAGATTTGCATTGGTTTTTAAGGGTTTTCTCTTTTGCCATTAAATTCCTTTAAAAATATATTTTTTATAATTTAATTTATAAATATATGTTTAAATATCCTTTGCTTTGTTTGCTTTTTGTTCGTTTTAGCTGTTTGTCAGTTATTTAAGTGCTGTTTTTCCTAATGACATATTTAGCCTTAGGCCAGAATTAAACAATGCAATTAAGCTTTAAATTAAATAAATCAATAAGCAGCTTGATGATTTATATATAATTTTTGATTATTAAGCTCACCCTATAAATTGAATAATGTATCCTTCTTTTGCTTATAGGTTGAGAGCCACCATTCACTGTTTTATTTAATAAAATTTAACACCTTTTATATTTATATTTATTTAATTTCTATTACGTATTATGTATATTTTTCTTGAATGTATTTAACATTTAATAGTATTTAACACTTTAACAAATATTTAACCATATTTTCATTTAACTTCCTTCAGCTTTAAACTCTCAAACTGTTAATATCGTTGGTAAGACTGTTCACAATATTTTCCTAACCGAACAGGACCAACCGCAGGACCAACCGCTCTCAAAGGAATCACGTTCGAGACTAAACCGAGTTTCGTTGCCGACATCGGGATGCTGTTATCTAATGTTTGGGAAATTTTCTAACAGAGCTCTGCAAACAGTCGGCGAGGCCTGTTAACTTTCACTGGGGAAATGACATTTGAACACATTTCCAGGAAAATGATTTCAAGGAAAATCTATATAGAGATGTATATTTGAAAAACTGTTATTTCTCGTCGTGCAATAATAATTTAATGTGTTTCCCATAAGACTGTTTCCCGCTAAAAGATTGCATATTACACATACGCCGCGTGGCCATTGACTTTAAGGACCCTTTTTTTTTTGTTGGTCGATACAAACTTAATGCATCGCATTGATGCGGAAGCAGGCATTAAAGCTTTATGCTGATAATTCCGGCCCCAAGCACAAGATAAACCCAATCATAATTGATGAGTGCGAAAATGGGACAAGTATCATGTGCCAGCAGGACATTTATCATATCTCCGGGAGGCCGGACGAAAGCCCGGTAACTTTTGTGCGCCAGCAAAAATTTAGGAAGCCATAAGTTCTGCCCTCTGCCATACATCAAATATGCTTGGCTGCCTTTTGCCAGCCAGCCAGCCTGCCGACCGGCAAAATGTACGGCAATAGTTGACAAAACATCTACAGATTAGTTCCCTCGCCCACAGAGAGTCTATAGAGAGAGTGTGTGTAGTGTACCATGTACATGTGTCACACCCAATAAAGAAGTGCTTACTGGGTAGACTCTCAGAAGATTATCTCTCAGGTGTGTTGTGCCGAGTCATTTAAAATCACTTTACACTCCTCTTCACATGTAAAACGAGGCGAGCAACTTTTGCCTTTTCCTCCCAGAACTGCGATGAAATTTTAGTTCAAGCCGAGTAATTCCAGGAGTTACAACTTTTTGGCAGCTCCACACAAATGGCACAAAAACGTAATGAGTCTGCAGAAACAAAAGGCTTAAAGTAATTTTAAGCCAGAGAGACGAGTGCTTTGAGGGTAATGCCACTCATTTGTCGGTGGATCCATCATTAGTTTTTCATTTGGCAGAAAAGAACATGAAGAACAGAATCCATAAGATATGGATTATGTGCTTTAAAGCTAGAAAATGATAGTAAAAACATTAGAAGTAATTTTAAACTAATTAAACTTAGAAAAAATACCATGAGTTGCTATAAATAACACAACACTTTGTTCTTTTACATTTCAGCATAAGGACCTCATTTTCCATCACCTTTTTTTGCCCCCTGCTTTTGTTAATTTGTATTTTCTATTAATTACTCGCATTCAGTCGTCAGAAAAAAAAAATTGTTAAACGCTTTACGCACAATTAGGCAGTCAGCCAGAAGACGTGTAAAGTGCGTGCCAATGAGCATTAAATAAATATTTGCACGATAGCTGGGATAAACAGACGGAGTCCGTGAACAAGCTGCCAAGACGTGCTGAACATTTAATACTATTGCACGTCGTTTGGCTCACAGGACGAACGACAAGGAGCTGATAATGATGACGATGACCTGGCCCCCTTGGTGGCCACTGTCCAGGTTCCATGACTATGCCCATCCGTTCTTTTTCACGCTGTGCTCTTTTTTTTTGTTTTCCCTTCTTCTTTTTTTGTGTTGACAGCATAATTACGTTGATGACAGGCGTTCGACAGCGGGAATGGCGAAAAGGGAGTCGTCCCTAGACTCTGAGCAAACACAGACACTGCACATGGAACATGGACGTGGAGACACGAGCGCCAGGCGCCATTAGACGACCCCCGAGACTGTGTTCAGGACACACATTCAAACACACTATGTACGTGCGAAACAGGTGCTCTGGCGGTCAGCCATAATGGAGTGAAGAGCACAATAGCCCCGACTATAAATAGAGTGCAGAGCTCCGGAGCACTCCCGCAGGATTATCTACAAGAGCATAGTGCACCCGGTTGCATATCGTCCTGTGCAGATCGGGGACTCCCTACTGTGTGTGTGTGTGTGCTCAGAATGACAAACGGCACTGCATTAGTTAAAAATCCCAGAGAACTCAGTGGCATTTCCCTTGCAAATAGGAAACACGATTCGGTTCCGGCTTCCTTCAGCCCAAGGCCAGTTCTTTGAACACTCGGCTAAGTAAACAGAGTAAGTGCTTTTCAGTTTATTTTTCTTTAAATCCTTCTAGGTAGAATTTTAGGATAAGGTTGTTCGGAAGAATGTAATCTAAAAACAAATGGAATTTTAATAAAATCAAGGAAAAGAAGCTAGGGATTCTTCTAAAAATGTACTATTGCTTATTGCAAGTCTCGTATTAAAATCTCTTTAAAACCCTTCTTACTTATTTACTTTCAATTCAAAAACCAACCAAGCAGCAAGTTAACATTCCATTTGGCTTTTAAAGGAAAATAATGACCTCTTTTATTTTCCATTTTCCCAATCACAATCACAAAGCCAGAAAATGTTTTTCTAATTATTGTTATCTCAGTCAAGAATCTGTACAAGTGTGCCAACAATTGGCAAACTTATTTTGTATTATTTTCGGTTTCCTTTAATATACCAATGGCATTTCCCTTGTGTTGTTCGCTTGACCAACAATTGATTTGTGGTCACTTTCCCAATTGTAGCAAGTGCTTGTGTTTAATTTATTTCTTTTTAGTTTTCGTAAATTCCACTGTGCAATTTATTGGGCTGCCAGCAATTAAAGTCTGGCCAAGTGCCCAGTACCAAAAAACTGGCAACAAAACTACAAATGCTTGTGAACAAATATAGTCATGGGTTTGGGGGGGGAAAACCGCAAAAGAACCCACACTCACACACACACACACACACACTCAATGCCCCATAAACAACCGGGAAAGTTTTCTTCTGGGTAAGTGGGAAAGTTTGTCCTGCCGCCACAACAATAATCGTGGTAATGGGCTGTCTCATAATAATGCTAATGATGCCTGTGGGTCCTCGTCCCTGGTCTGCAATAGCCAAGTGAATTTGGAGCCTCTGACACGCCCAGAAAATTAAAACAGCCTCTGGCAAAATGAGAGAGTTTCAATTTCCTTCGCGACAACAAATACACATAACTAAGTGTGTGCAATTTCCCTATTAGCCCCTGCGCCTGCCAATGAAAACTTCTTAATTGTGCCGCGCACACCACAGACAGGATGCCTGGCTGCCTGCGAAAGTGCAAAAGATGCACACAAACTTTCACTCTCGACTTGGAAAGCTGCAACTTTCAGCATTTCAGCCCGGTTATCAAATCATGGCCAATTAGAGCACATGCTGAATACGACAAAGGGACCACACATCCAGGTAGCAGGTAGCAGGTAGCAGGTCCTCTTCAAAGGCGGCAACAATTAACGAGAATGCCAGGACCCCCAAAGGAGGGAAAGGTAAAAGTTGCAGTTTCAAGCAGGCAAAGGTAAGAATGTATCATATATGAAAGCTGCTTATTGCACAACAACTTTAAATTGAAATAAAGCACAAGTAACACATATCAATTTAAATGAACTTGCTTAGTGGCTTAATTCCTGCTTTGGGCCTGGCTCAATCTACATAGTTTAATGAAATATGGAAATCCTTGCGACTGCTTGCCGAAAATTCATACTCATTCAGCAAATATGCAAATGAACCTCGACTCCCCAGCTCCCCAGCTTGCAGCTCTCGCTGGTCGTTGATTTTCAATGTTCTGCTAAATATGCAATTCCTTAAAACAAAATAAAAACCGTGCGAGTACACGACAGACAGAGAGTTAAGTTGCTCTATCCCGCTGCCATTGTTTTGCAGGGCTTAGCGTGTTTTCCCCGCCATTTTCCCCCGTGGCGAACGTGTGCGGAATTCGCAAGTTGTAAAAAATTCATTTTCCCTTCACTCCCTCCACAACAGTACAAATTGCGTTTCCCAACTCCGGGAATAGTAGTTGTAGTAGTTGTAGTTTGAGCGCGATTTAACCGACGACGACGCACTGCTGTTGTGGCATCCGGCGGCTTTAAGCTCTTACCTCAAAAGAGATTGCCGACTGCCAGACGACTGTCATTTGCATAAAGCGCACTGGCCAGCTGAAACCGGAGCATAACAGCAGGACTTAGTCCTGGTCAAACCCAAATCATAAAACACATGTCGCCCATCGGCTACACAACAAAAAAGGGAAGCGGTCCGTGCCTCGAGGGCCCGAGTCGAGAGAAAAAGAGCAATCCTCTTCACGGGCCCAGCTCACAGGCTTTAGGTTTGTCATAAATATGTCAAAAGGGTCACCCGAAATGGCAAATCTGCGATGGGATCGGGGATAACAGAAATGGAAACCATATTGGATTTAAATACTCGTTTTTTCCACATTTAAATTGTCTTCCCAATGGCCAGTAAATCTTGTCGCATTTTAAATAAATTAAATGGCGATTTAAATAATCCCCATGAAACGTATTTAAATATTTGCTGGCTTAGCTTTTTGCTTTTATGTATTTAGCTTGGCTACATTTTTATTTCGGTTTATTAAATTAAATGAGCATAATTTTATGAGTTCGATAAAACATTTTCTTTGAGGGAAAATCACTACTTGTTTCTTAAAAGACACGAATAGCAATAAAGTGTATTACAGAACATAGAATATAAAATCTATATATTTAAGTTCAGATGCAGTATCTTTAAATGAATATATTTTTAATATATTTAGATATATATCCCTTGCAAACAACCCAACTTTCCTTAACCCAAAACCATTAGCTTAAAAGTCTAACCACATTCCTTGACTCTTCCATGGCTACAGCATCAATAGCGGCTGGAAAAACAAATTAATTTGGCTTATTTACCAAATGCATTACTCAATGCGGATCTACGGCGCAAAGCTTAGATGTAAATTAATTTGCGTTAATTGTTTTTACTTGTGCGCGGCCAAAAGTTTTGGTTTACATTTCCCCAAACCCCTCACTTAAGCAGTTACAACTACATAAAGACCAGGAGGAGAAGTGCCCGGGAATCCTGTTGCGGCTGGCTGGCAGGATGGCAGGAGCTTAATGAATTTTCCCGTTCTCTTGCTCTCTTGCCAACTTGAATGGCCTTGACTTTAGTTCGCCGGCTTCCTGTTTATGGCACGACACGCTCGCCTGGAAAGTTTCGACATTATCCCCGGATCTCGAGAAGGGAGTGCAGAGAGGTAAGGACTCGGGTCTAGCTAGTCCATGTCCGGCTGGGGTTCGTCGTCTGTCTGTGTCACTCAAATGATTAAAGATTTGGTTTTATGGCCGTGCCCGCTACTTTCTGCTACAATTTATCAAAGTTTCAAGGTTGCCCACAACAGTTGTAAAAACTTTGACATTTTGTTTTGAGGCCATAAAATTTCTAATTTAATCAACTTTAAGTTGGCTTTTGCATCACTGAACCGCCGACCACCGACCACCGACCCCTATATATTTATTGGAGAGTTCAAGTCCGTCGCAATTCACGGACAGTCATAAAAATAAGCTCAATAGTTGGCCAGAGGGTTTTACGGAGCGCCCTTTAAATATTCAATAGTCGGGCTTTTAGTGCGATAATCTAAGGTCATGAAGAGTGGCTCATCAAAAATGATTGATGATCATTTCGGACTTGCTGAATGGCGGGATCCCCGTGCCGGCGAGGTGGTTTTTGGTTCTGAAGTCAGAAAGTCATTAAAAATATTCTTGGCAGCTTCAAAAGAAGGAATCTTTCTAAGGGATAAGAGTATATTGCATGGGGTATATTGTTTTAATATTTATTATTTTTTTATGAAAATAATTTGAATACGAATGCATTATAAATAATTCTATAGATTGAAATTTATAATTTTGACTTAGTACCCGGTATCCTATATTATATATAAAATCCATTTTACTTGCCTTAAATGACCCAAAGTTGGAAATACTTTCCCAACACTCTCTACACTCCATAATGAAGTTATGAAAAGTCTGAGCTTGGCGGGAACCCTTTTTTTTGTAACCTGTCATCAGCTGACAGCGAAAGCGGTTTGTCATTCAACTAATTAGTCTGAAGGGGCGGGGAGGGAGTCTCGCGGAAATGCAAGTCAGAAAACGAGCAAAAAAGAAAAAATAAGAAAAATGTGGGGAATAAGATGTCAAAGGAGAATTAACATTTTCCCAGAGAGGAAAATAACTTCATTTTGATTCCCTTGGCTTACTGCCACTCAGCTGAAAATTCCTAAATGAAAGGATACAAACTTATGAGAGATTAGGAGATTAAACATGATGCTGAAAACATTTCAATTTAAGGCTGCTTATAACTATGAATTTCAATGTTTAATCCTTTGGCTTATATTTAAAAACATTTTGTATTATTTTGATTGATAATTTCCTTGGAAGTTATGAGCCTTCCTACATATATCTTCCTGGAAAATTAATGACATACCTCACAAAGCATAGTAAATCATTTTCAAAGCTGTCGTCCTAAGTTCACTTCACTTGCAGAACTTTAGAAGTTTTGGGAGGCGTAAAAGTGAGAAAAGATTTGCACACAACAAACTTCAATTAGTTTCTGAGGAACATCCGCCAGTAGGTTTATAATTTCCGCTCGGATATGAGAAAAACTGGTATAGATAGTTATGTTCCGGACACAAAAAACAAAGAAACAAGTTAGGTTTTGGATTATTTTCCAGTGACTTTAAGCGAAACGGAGAAGTGCTATGAGAAAATCTATTAAGCGCCTGTCGGATCTGAAAAAGAGCCTTTAATGAGCAGCTGCAACTTGTTGTCAGCACTCAGTCAGGCATTCAAAGCATGTCCTCCGCATTCAACACCCATTCCAACCCCATCAGCAGTCCAAGTTCCGCTCCCGTACCCCCCGCCTCGCCACTTGATTGTCAGATGCAACCGCGTTGCATTCGCTCATTTGGCATTCTGCAGTGTTTGTTTGCATAAACTTGAGCGACAGGCGGCAGCGGTGGTGTTGGTGGTGCTGGCGGTGGCGGTGGTGATGAGCAAGGATGGGCCAGTATGGCAAAAAAAAACTACAACAAAATCTGTGGGCGGAATACTTCTGTTGCCTTCACACCCAGCCATTGTCCTCTGCGTTGCGTATACGCCGCGTTGTCTGCTCTATAGAACGCTTCGTTTACAGGACATGCCGCTCGATGGTCAGTATAAAAAAT
This sequence comes from Drosophila truncata, assembly GCA_008042515.1. Taxonomy (NCBI): domain Eukaryota; kingdom Metazoa; phylum Arthropoda; class Insecta; order Diptera; family Drosophilidae; genus Drosophila; species Drosophila truncata. The sequence continues at coordinate 160,748 of VNJQ01004501.1, forward strand.
GCTCTGAGCCATGATTAAAAACTGTAAACAAGCAACAAGAACAGATTAATGGCCAATAATAAACTGCAACTTATGGCTGCCCAAGGAGATGATTAAGCATTCAACTTTATCAGGGACAAGGACTCTCGTAGTTAATTACTCATCAGCTTTAAGCTAAATAAAGGGAAAAGGAAGTAAAGTTGAAACTTAACCATGTTTGTTTTATGTAGTCTAACCGAAAAGTGAAGCAATCCCTGTGGCTTCTTAAAAATTAATACAACTTAAGTGCTCCTCCCAGAGCATGTGTTTAAAGAGACTCATATATGTTGGACTAAAAATATATACGCTTTAATTCAAAACTAATCGAAAATCAACAAGAACAGCTGAATGGATATGCACCCCATACTCAATAATAATCCTTAACTTATGAGTGAACGTGTGGCTGGCTAAAAATAAACACACAGTCGCAGTCGCAGTCGCAGTGCAGTCTCTGTGTGTTTTTAAGCTGAATTTATTGCTTAAGATATTTTCAGAGCCGCATTTATGACACCAATGCGCATTACAAATTCAGCATTATGTTAACAGATTACTCGGTTTGCCGTTGGTAAATTATTGTTATTGGAAATATACGGCCAGCATGGCTGACTGCCTGAACGGATTTAAGTTTCTGTCTTTAATTAACTTGACTTAATTTCAAGTTTCAGGCCGGAGAGAAGAGTAATGGGCAATGAAAATGTCCAACGAATGCATACAAGATGAAGCACAAGTAGGCTTGACCTTTAAATAAATCCCCAGACAAATTTAAGTATTAAACTCACTTAATTTGACCCAATTTAATGGCCAAGTAACTCCTGTCCGCACTTCGCACTGGCGACACTGTGCCTGCAGTTTGTGTCTTTTAACATCTGTTTGGTTGGCCAGGAAAAGAGTTTTGTTGCAGGCGAGGAAAGTGAAAACCCATTTTGACAGCTTGTGGGGAAAATAAAATTTTCCATTAGATTGGCTTTGGCAATCATATGGAGACCGAGAGCATCATAAATTCCATTTAGTTTTCGGTCGCCGGCGATCAGCAACAGTTGTTTACCCAACCTATCTCCGGTCAAGTTCATGTACCAACATTAATCAGGCGACAACACGACCATGACCAGGACACGCCCATCGCTTAACGCGGACCATCAAACGCCGCCCCACAAGCGTTATCCTTTCGTTTGGCGTTGGCCTCACCCACATCCAGCGAAGCTCGGACCCGGCTCACTGCAGTGTCGCATTAAGGGGTGGCACACTTTCATTACTCAGTGTACTTTGAAGACCGCTAAAGCACGCCCTTATGCGACACGGAACTTAACCTTTGCCCTATTGCAGGCCGCATCACTTGACACTAATGAGGGGTCGTGAGAAGAAAATTGAATATAAAGGCGGGAAATTGAAGGAGCCAAATAAGGGACTTTGACCTTTCACCTTGTACATAAAAGGAATAAATTAAATACAACTTAACTAAAACAATGACAACATGGAATGAAGTTCAGCATTTAGTTTTAAATTTGATGCTAGAGCTTCCTGCAAATTGAAACTAATAAATTTCAATTGTTTTTCATTGGTTTTTAGTGTCGCATTTTCCATAAATCAAATTGATAATTATCAATATAAATTATACTTAATTCAACTACGTGCCATTTGGGTTCTTTTTGCCATCAGCAAAAACACGACAAGCGACTATGCATACATAATTGTAAGGTGACTGCAAAACATGGCTTTGGAAATTTATTATTTAATTACTCGCATGTTTTGGTACATTTTTACAGCACAAAAATGTTATAGCTTGAATCGATTTGCATTTAAATGGAAATTCTTTTTTGCTGACTTTCTTTTGTGGCTGTAATTGATAAATGAAATGTTTGCCAATGGAATTTCTGGCTAGTGATTGGAAAACAATGGCGATCGAGAAAGGCAGCATTTAATCAAACCCTAAATGGTTGCCGATTGATAATTGGCGAGTTCCAGACAATAAACAAAATATTCAGTTTAGTCTGCGATTGAAATTTATGGAGCTCCATCCCCCAATCGGCTGACAGGCCACAAATCGACGGGTGAACGCTTGGTTGGGCATGAATGGGTTGCCTATTGGTTTTTGGCTTCAGCTCGTCGGCTGTTGGCAGCATGTAAAACATATAAAAGTTGTCAGAAAATCCTGGGAAAATCCTCTCTATTTGAGGCGCAGACAAGCTTCAAGAATGGCGATGCCAATACAGAAATTCATTTATCATTTTTGGGAAGGGGCCCCTTCGAGAGCAACAATAGTTGCTTGGAATTTGTGAAATAGGAGAAATGAATTCCCTCAGTTAAATAATCAAATTTCATTCAACATTTAATGCCAACTCCTCTGATTTAATTTATTTTGTTTGTCTGAAATACCGTTGACTTGTAAATTGGAAAATATGATGTTTTGTGCACTTTGCTGTCATTTTAATTGGTTTTCATTAAAATATCGAATGCAAAGGTCAAAAGGAAAACAGTAGCAAACAACACGTTCAGGACAAAGCCGATTTTTATTAGCCATGGGATCAAGTTTAATTAAGTCGGAAAATGTCATCGGAGCCACTGGGAAATGGCTTGATGATTGCCTGTCGGAGAATAATTGCTTTTCCTTTCCCAAATCACTTCTGCTTTAGGCTTTGCAAATGGCAAAATCCATTTCATAAATATTAACGAAGCAACTGCATTAGCATAAAAAGCATGAGACTTGGCCAGAAGTGCTCTGCAGTCATAAAAAATGAACAATTGACAAAATGTACTCTCATCAAATATGCAACATAGACATGTGGGCGTTAAGGTGGCATTATCTTTTCCTACTGATTTATAATTTATATCTGGTAAAAGGTCGTAAACCACAGTTTACCTTCTGTTTATTTTTATTTTATTTCTTTTTTTTCAGCTCCCTCAATTAGAAAAGCGAAGCACTTGGCCGCAAGCACTGGCCACAGCGCCACAAAGCTGAGCTGCCCAAAGATATGTGAGAAATTAATTGCATTGCAGCTGGAAAAACTAATTAAATTAAGAGCCCTTGGGCTAGCATATTTCCGCTGGCCATTAAGCGGATTTAAGAAATGTAAAATGCGAAGGGTCTGAATGGCCTTTATGAGCTATCTGCTTGTTATCCGCCAAGAGCTCGTTGACAGCCAGACATAAACTGGCATATATGTGCGCGAATAACGAGCCTGAATAGTGCTGCTGCGACCAGGACCCAACTGTCGTCTGCAGTCACTCACTCACTCACTCACTCAGGCGCTCATGTGTGACACTTTTGTGTGCAGCACACATCCTCGCACTTCCAGACGAAAAACTGGGAAGCCTTTTATGTATATTTATATGTAGGACAGCATAAAAGCATATATTAGAGCTGACAAGGCAATGACACCAAAGAACAGGCTGGAAAATGTCATCGATACTGCAGATAATATTTAAAATAAATAAAACAATGACTTGTTCCCTATTAATAGTGAGAAATATGCTTTATTATTTATTTTATTAATAACTAATTATTAAAATTAATTATTAACAGATTTTAAGTGGTTCCTGAAATGAAATAATATAACATATTCTTCATACTAGCATAAAATGACTTTTAAGGCTCTGATTAAGGTATAGTTATTTGACAATCAGTTAAATACGTTTATTCATTTTGTTATATTCGTTATTGCTTTTCTAATTTCGATTTGTGAAACTTAATACTATTTTGGATATAAATTTCAAGATAATTTTTATGTTATTGTATAATATTGGATTATCCTCTTGAAATTCAATCCCTATCTTTATAAGAGTTCTACCTTAAGTTAAGATTATATTATTTATTTGAGATTTCCCATATTTCCTTCTACCGAGACCACACTGTATGTAGTAGATCAAAATGTAGAAATAGAAATCCACACCGGACTCCAGTCATGCGTCGACATATTGGCATGTTTTGACTTTTATCGGCTCTTTGGCCTGACATGTTGGGGGAAATTATTTTCATGGTCGCCTGCCCCCCAATAGGTTGGCATGCAAATGGGCTCCAAGATGGCATTCCGTCCATACTGCTTAGTGCTTTCGAGATAAGCTTCCGCTTTTGTCGTCGTTCCTGCTGATTGACTGAACCCTTGATCCATATTCACATTTTTTTTCTGGTTTTCTTGTTTTGTGTTGAACCTACCGGCGGCGGCAGCTGGCAAGTTGCCATTGTCCGATTACATTCTGCCACGCTGGCATTCCGGCAGTAGCAGTAGCAGCAGCAGCAGCAGCAGCTGCTTTGCCCTCGTATCCAGGATAGCTACCATATCCATACATATCTGACATGTGAAAGGAAAACCCCTTCCCTTAAAAAAAAGGGGGGCCCATAGCAAAAAGCGAGCATCATAAAAAAATGGCGTCAATTGGCGACGCGTTAGCCTGACAAATTGCTGAGCTGTTGCGAGCTGTAAAAAGCGAAAATAATGGCTGACTTTTGACTCTGCTGGCCGAACGCTTTGTCAGGCACTGTATATGTGATCTCAACCCTACCCTACCCTGCCCTACCCTACTCTGCCATCTAAGCGCACATTTTCGGCTTTTCCCCCTTGTCGCCCTGTGGCCGGCGTCAAAAAATGACAAGACTGTCGTTTCAAAGGATTCTCCGACGATGAAACTAGCTCATAGTTTTCGAAATAAACGAATACAAACTGTTATGCGATGCGGTTTAAGGATTTGCCGAGTTATTGTCATATCCCCCTGGCACATACATACATATTTCTTTATAAACATCTCTCTTGATTCCGTTCTATGTCAAATATTTACAGCGAAAAGCATGGCAGACTCGGATGTAGATGAAATATTTTTTTATGGGAATTTCTAGGTAATCTGGTGTACATTCTGCCGGATGTATGAAATATAAAAGCTTCTGTCTACCGTGTCACGGAAAAGTGTCTACAAAATTCAATTGTGTGTCTTAAAATATCAAATAATATACAAAGTATGAAAAAAAGAAAAGATAACTGAATTATGTATATAGATAAGTTTTTATATTTGAAAAATACATTTTAATAATTCTTAAAACTTAAAACCTTTAATACTTTTACTTTTGCAAATTTATTAAAGAACATTTTAGCAATTAAAATGTAAACATGTACAGAAATATTTAGAAAAATATATTTACCCTAAGATTTATTAATTTTTTACATTTATGTATATCCAAGCCTTCAAAAGAACTTCTATAAAATTATATAAGCTAGTTATTATGTGTCCTGTTTTTTGGGAAAACAACTTTAACTAATAGTTTGCACTTAGTACAAAATAAACGTCTGCGCGTAATTGCAAGCTCTTCAAGAATCTGAATTTTACACAGAATTCAGACACAATTACAACCTTAATTAGCTAAGATAAATAGCTGCCACCCAGGAGGGTCAAGGACGGTTCAGGAGCAAAAGCCAAGTCCACTGACTTGCGATGCATTATCCTCTGTCCCAGTGTCAACAGGAGCGTTGAGGCAAGTTCGCAGCAGTCGAGCTGTTTTTCGGACCGAAGTCCGCTTAAGCCAAATACAGTTTCTACCAATAGCTACCCGACTTTTGTCCATTGTGCCGGGTGTCGGAAAATTTTATGGGACAGGCAGGCAGGCAGGCAGGCAGGGGAAGGGAAGGGAAGGGAGAACGGGGTCGGAAAATGCAGTCATTTTCATTTTGTGACTGCTTGACTTTTCTCCGCTGGGGGCAATCGTGTTGCACAGTGCCAACATGAAAAGGCTTTACGAACTGGCAACATAGTTTGCAAGGTTAACAAAGCGAAACGATGTAAAGTTGCACAAATGCGCAAAAAATTGTTTATACTTTCCCTTAATTGGTTCGCCTTGCAGTGTTCGCCGGTCGTAAAGTGTGAGCCAAATAACAAAGCAATCGTTTCCTATTTCTCATGATTTAAAGCCGTCTTCGAAGGTCGTAAATAAGGCTCAGCAGCCTGGTGTTAACTCTCTCAAATAATCCATTTTTATTTTTCATTTATGGATTCTTGGGTGTGTGTGTGTGTGCTGTGCCACCATTTATCAGTTCAGCGCAGCTTTCCGCCAATATTTTATTGGTCCCCTGGCGCGAATCAATCAAAAGCAATAGGAGACCAACAAAATAAGCACCAAAAAAACATTGGCAACAAGCAGAATCAATTGATTTTGGTTTGCAGCTGCCAGTACTTCTTTAAACTAAATCATGATAAATGAGCCAAGTGTGCGACCAATGGCTATTTTATTTCCTCAGCGGATAAACCAACAATATCAAGATTTTCTTTTGTACAAATATATTTTCCAGTAGTATATGGAAGGAAATTAATAATTGATGACACTCGCGTGGGTTCACACTAAAAATGGGAAGTGAAATAATAATAACAGCAATAGAACATATTTTTTTTAGGTGTTAAATTGTTAAATGAAGTGCAATTTCGAACTAAACTGAAAAAAGTCAATTAAAACAGACGTTAACTCTGAGAAAAAACATTTATTCATTCAAGTTTTAAAGTTCTGTGGCTGCATTGGAAGCATTTTACTGACAGCTCAACTTTAAGCTTGTGGGCAACTTTAGCAGTAAACTTATATGATTTCAGCTTTATTAAAGTAAAAGAGTTTAAATTCAATTCAGTGAACAATTAAGTACAGTCCCATAACGGCCACAAAAATTAATAAATTACATTTTAGGCAAGAACTTGTTAAATTCAAAAGTTAGTTAATTTATTTATTATTTCCGCTTTCGAATAAATAAATAGAACCAACAATGAGCATATGGTAACTAAATTAAAGTATCCTTTGATTTCGTAAGAATAGGAAAAGTTATAGTTGACAGACATAATGCTATACCGCTTCAGAGATCACGGCAAGCGATGGCAATGAGCCAGGGATTTATTGCAGGCCATAAACAGAGCTCTTTCTCTCTCTCTCGACGGGGCTCCGCACTTTTCCTGCTTTAACTGCCACCTTAAAGTGGGCTATATACATATAGTATATATATATATGACAACTGGGGGTGGTGGCTTTGCCTCTGACTCTGACGGCTGTGATGGAAATGAGACAGGCTGCAAATCGGAGCTGGCAGCAGACAATTCATACTCGTCAGAACGGGCAGTAGAGCGAGAAGACTAAAGACCAAAGACCAGAAAGCAGAAAGCAAAGCCCAATGCAAAGGCGAGGCAAAAGCCATAAGCCAACGCAAAGGCAAAGGCAAACGGAAGGCAAAAGAAATATTTGCATATGTCAAAGTGGAGGGCAAATATGGCATGCAATTCGGGAGCAAGCTCTGGCGATGGTTGACTGCATAAACCGCACTGCACGGCCACTAACAAGTACCGAGATGCTGATGCTGATGCTGCTGCTTCTGCTGCTGCTGCTGCTGCTGCTGCTGCTGAATGGTGTTGACCCTCTGCTGGCATCCTCCCCCACTGCCCCCTCAATGCTGTTTGTTTGTTGCCAACACAATGCGACATCGGCTCGGTTCCCTGAGCATTTCTGCCGGCGGTGCGGGGGTGAAAATATGTGTCAACATATTGTCGGAAGCTGCTGCTGCTGTTGCTGTTGTTTTTTTCAGTCACTGGAAACTTGGGCCCAGAATGTTAACTGCAACAAGAAAACATTTCGGTCTAGGCGCTTTTTGTAGCAATTTAAAAAATGCAAAAGATGAGATGATGAAAAACAAAAAAAAAACAAACAGAAATGTTTTTTCAAGATCCCTTTGTCCTGCTACACAAAGGGAAATATTAGCATAAGGGTGTCCTAGAAAAAAAAAACCAATTAAAAGAATTTATCTTAATTTAAGGCAGTTGAATTAGGAGCTAGATGGAACTATGATAAAGAACGCTATATTGTCAAATTAAAACAAAAATGTATATGCTTCTATCTTCAATTTAAGCAGCTACTTAAATTTAATATTTATATTTGAATATTTTTAAATTACGAAATCTATTGCTTAGATTTTTATATTCAATATTGCACCAATTGTTCTCCATGTAGAGATGTTTTTTTAAATACCCCGGGTTTCTTTTACACTTTTTAACAAACTTCGACACGAATGCGGTTCGTAAGATATATTTTCATCAGCATAACAAACTGAATTTCATTTTTCCGTAAACGACAGCACGAATTCAGCATCCAAGACACACTGAACAAAGAAAACGCAATAAAAATAAGAGAGAAAATGGAGATAGCAAAGGTTTTTCATGCATATATGAATGTCTGAATAAAAGGCAAAGCCAAGATATAGAGTTCGCTGTGATAACTCACTTTCCAGAGCTTAACTTTACAGTTTATCTGCTGAAAATGTTAAATAAATGCATAACACTTCAACCATAATATATATATTATATTATATATAGAACCATATTTCTTATAATCATTGTGTAAGTAATAATACGCTCACTCTCTTCAGTCTTCACTCTTCTAAACTCAAATAAATTTAACCTTTAAAACCTCTCTCTATAAATTCAAGCAAGATCAATCTCCAATGCAAATTCATAACTTAAATTCTCCAACGGCGACTTCAAAAGTACTCACGCGGTTAATGGGCCAAGCGGTTTAATTGCTTTTAAATCAGAGCCCGAACCCTGACAAACTAATTAAAGTCCTGGGGCGGGGCAAGGATGGCGGAATAAATTCACGGGGCTCAAGTAGCTGGCGAGCGCGTTGTCATAGCAATAAGCCAAAGGACAAACAGCAGAGGACACGACTCCATTAAAAACTCTACGGCTCCCGCTGTTTTCGGCCAACAAAATGACATAAGTAAGCGGAAAAGTGCCTCGAAAATGCCTTCAAATGAATTGTATTTTAATTGTGCGGCATAAAAATGTAAAAATACGGCAGCCCACGTCGACCTTAAGCGTCGGTGGAATCTTTTCGGCCTTTCGTAGAGTGGATCGTTAATGTCCAAGGTGGGTGGCAATAAAATGAATTAATTAAAGCTGGCTATATCGGTGGGTGGTTATCACAATGGGCATTCCTGGTATCTCATAATGTTATCCAATTAACAGTTCACTTGCCGGCAAATTACACTCAATTTTGTGAGGCGAATTTTAATCTGTGAACTGCAGGAAATTTATGTCTCTGAGAAGTAACCCCTCGGGTACTTTATGGAAGTTGCCATTTAAGTACAATATCTTTGTGCCAGAAAAGGGGTATATCTGTGCAATAAGCTCATTTTATTTATGCAGTTCCTGCCTTTGATACTTTGTATTACAATTGCCATTTGCTTTATGCTTCAGAGTGGACTTTAATTTCCTTCTTGGCAGTAAATTGTCACTTGTTTCCTTAACAACAATAAAGTCGCTTCAAAAGAAGATGAAACTTTTTAAGATTTCTTAATGTCATGTCAAGGGGAAAACAGTATACATTGTTCTGACCTTTATTCTCGTTTATTTTGCCAAGTTTCCCGTTTGGCTTAATTAAGAATTTTATAGTAGGTGTTGCTCTGCTTCTGGTAAACTATCTATAGCACATTCTGAGTTAATGAACATTCCCAGTGATGTGCAACTTGCAGCTTGCTCTCCCACAACCGCAGTGCTTGTTATTAGTTTCATGGAAATACCAGACAATAATATATAATTATGGGTTAAATATACAAATTCTCGGAAGCAAGGATTGTGCACTGGACCTCAAATCGTAATAAAGTTCGGTGTAAAGTTCACAAAGGCAAGGCAGCTAATCATTTTCCATGGGGAATTCGAGAGAAATGCGCTTAAATACGTGTTCTAAATTGTTTTGTGAGATATCTAGATGAGAGATTGTTAAGAAGGTACTATTATTGCTAATAATATGGCTTGAATTTAATTTAAAACAAAAAAGCTTTACCCAAAGCTAATTCTTTGTCTTCCCAGAATGGTTCTTGATTTCTCTGCTTTAATCTGCTTTAAGAAAATATAAACTTGGCTCATCCTACCGGCTCCTTTTTTCATTTACCTCAAATGCAATCATGAGCCTTAATGTGTCAGCATTGCCAAATTTATGCGCCAGATAAGTGTGTGTATGCTCAATATTTGCCAACTCGTATGAGGCCCAAATATCTGCGAACCCGGAGGAGCATTGGTAAATGTTTTTGGCTGCCTGTCGCTGGGCAAACATAAATTAAGTTGCAGGAAATCTATGTAATTTACGCAGCACACGAGCCAAAATGATGTGGGCGACTTTCCTTGGGCTTAACCATAAGTTGTTTATTTTGCGGCTAATGTAATTTTTGGCAAATAATCATCTAATTTGTTTTCCCCATCCCCTGGCCCCCGTCTTGCTCTGGCGCGTATGCATTTAATTTATGAGCCAAGCTGGCAAATGATTTGCATGTGAATGCGGAAAATTTATGCCGGCACTGAGAGGAATTTGTGATGGATTATATATTTTGGATTCTAATGAAGAGAAGAGACTGTTGACATTTGGAGGAGGATTTCCAAACAAGTCGGTTAAGATATCACAATGTCTAAGAGGTTGCATCCTGTGGCAAAGCCTGTCGATTGTTTGAAGAGGGACAATCTGGACTTTAGGCTTAAATCTAATTCTGAATATGCGTATGGTTGTTCTAGAACTCGACAGAAACTTAATTAAATCTAGAACTGGTTAATTAAGTATTAAGTTTTTTCCAGAAAATGTATAGTAGATATAATATCATAAATAATGTATTAATCACTTTTAATCTCCTGTGTAGAACTGGTAATCATCTAGCTTGCGTAATCGTCTTGAGCTTCTGCTCTTAACTGCCAACAAATTGGGATTGCAGCCGCCATTTAACGACCTAACCCTTTCGGATCCTTTATGAGCCCTCAAGGCGTGGGGAATATGTACTACGCGTTGTGACACACTAACTCCGGTTGACACATGACGAAGGTGGGCCCGCCTTTGAATCAGAGTCCCGGAATCAGCTCGCTGACCGCAAAAGGGGTTTCCCCTCCGAAGCAAATGCAGCTCCGGTCGAGATTTATGGCCCCGCTGGCTGTGTGTGTTTGTGTGTGTGTAGAAAAGTGGGAAAATGAGAAAATGGTGAAACCTAGACCGAAACTGAAACTGAAACTGAAACTGAAACGGAAACTGAATCCGAGGCTGAAACCTTTTGCCAGTTGGCTCCGTGAGTGGGAGCAAAGCTCATCACGCACTTGGCTCAAACGTGCAACTTGGCCCGGATGACATATGGATATGCGGCATACTTTTGCCGGCAACTTTTTGAGTTTAGACCTCCAGCTACGTGGCCCCAACTGACGCACTATATATAATATTTTCTGTGGAAAATTAGGGACGACAAACCATTCCAGGGAGAGCTTTATGGCGGGGGAAATAAGATGCTTAAACACTTTTCAGCAGCAACTGGCCTCATAGATCATGCAAATCATCACGCAAATAAAATTCTCGTAATGCTAAGAGCGACACAAACAATTTAATAAAATCCAGCTTAAAGCGAATTTACATGCGCCGCCTTTTCCCCAAAAAAATGTTAACCCGGCCCGATGGCGTTTATTTTCACCCATGCCGTCAGGAAAATGTCTTCTTTGTCTGGCGCAGAGTTCATAGTGAAAGTTTTTTGCATGCCATACACGACTTTTGGCCCCTTCTTTATTTTTTTTGCCTTGTTTATATATTTTTTTTTTCTCTTAGCCGTCTGTGCCCTGCTGTTGTCGTTTAACTTTTGAGCCATGTTTGTCTGCCGACATAGTTTCTTCAACCTTGTCCTTCAGCCCGCCAGATCGAATTTGTTTTTACAATGACTTTTGTCTAAATAAATGGTAATAAGCTCGAGTCTCTGACCGGCCTTTGTCCAGCGCACACACACAAATAAATTATGCAAATAAGTGCTCGAGCTTGGGCTATGAACTTAGGCCAGATTTGGTTTTAAAGTGGTTAAAGTAATCAAGGCAAAATGGTTTTCATTGAACTAGAGAGGATTTGTACTGATTAGATCGATGAATATTTCGACATATCGAAAGGGAAAACATTTTAAAAGTCTAAATTGAAATAATAATAATTTTTCAACAAATTTGAGAAGTCTAGTTGTAATTAAAAAGTCATTTTTTCGTAGAATATATAAAAAATTCATTAAAAATGAAAACCAAGTCAACTATACAAAATATTCATGGAAAAATATATTTTATTTTAATTTTTATTCTTTAATAATTTTTTTATTTAACATCCCTGCGTTTTTGAAATATCAGTTACACTTGCCATCCCTAAACCGAAAACACTTCAGAACTTAAATCCCTACATAACAAACTCTAGCTTCATTCGATTATACTAATTTCCATGATTCTGTTTTCCTCAGAATTCAGATGTTTTAAAGCCCTCGAGGTTATTCAAATGCGAATCAAATGCTACCCCCCGCCATATGCAAATATGCTTAAAAGTCTGGGGAAAACGACAAAGAAATCTTATTAAAGGCCACCACGCCAATCTGCACCAACCTCGCACCAACTACCAAGGAGGAGAATTTAAATCATACAATGAAGAAATATAACACCTGCGGCGAAAATTTCATTTTTTTGGCCCACCTTTTGGGCCGGAATCAAACATAAATTTCGGGCGCAGCGAAAGCGGGAGGGGGGAATAAAAAAGCAATCACCAAGAGTCAGAGTGAGGACGAAAAAAGTTGAACTAAAATATGATAAAAATTTGAATACATTTCGGTACGATTATAGGTGGCCGAAATGGAGCTGTATAAATGCAAATATGCGTGTAATCAGCTTATTTACGCATGTTTATTGTATATCAAGAGAGGAGAGTCAGTGTCGCCCCGACACAATGATATTCAATTTGTAAATTTGTAAATTTGTAAATGATATTTTCCACCACCCGCCCCCCCAACGAGGGACGGTCAAGCGGAAAAAGCTGTGAGAAAACTTGAAGCCTCACTCCACTCCGACATTCATGTTAATTTTCGCAGCTCGACAGGAAATATATAATTAAACAAAGAGTTGACTGCTCATAGCTGACGGCCTTATTTGCATAAATTTACACACTGTATTTGCCAAGAAAAAAAAAATAGAGTCTCTCTCTCCTTCTTTTTATACCTTCTAACCCTTTTTCTTCGGTCATTCCTCACTGTTTTTTTTCCAAAACCATGCACCCTGCAATTCCACATGGCGTATGCGCAATGTCTTTGTTCCCTTTGCCGCGGTGGTTTTATGTTTTCATTTTCGCATTTTTCGCGTTGGATTTTTGCTTCGTTTTGCCGCTCTGGGCAAAGTTATTTACCGTAAAAATATAACTTTTTCTTGCGCGCTTATTTTCCCTTCTGTTTTGTTTTGTCCTTTTCCTCAAGTGGTTTGTTTGTTTACGGACTTTTATTTGTCTCTTTTTTGTAATTCCCTTTTACTTCGTTTTGTTTTTATTTTATTATTATTATTCTTTTTTTTTTTGTTTTGTTTTTGTTTCTTCTTGCAGGGATATAAATCTGTTAGCCGTCGGCAGCTGCGATTTTTATGTAAATACGAGCAACTCAAAATTCCACAGACACTGCCAGCGCAGTGCATTTTCGCATATTATGCAACAGCCCGAAAACAAAAGAAAAACAATATGGAAAACGCAAAGAAAAGTGCCTAGGGATTACGAGCCGTGTTTATTTAATGAAATTTTGGGAGACTCTTGAATTTTTAAATCCCTTAACTCCCGACTTGTCTTACGAAAAGTCTGCGCTCTGGTTCATGCGATAATAGTCCAGTCCATTGTATCTCACTGTAGTCCAATAGTACAGAACATCTCCTCGTTTTAGCTTCACGTTTGGATTTTTATAGGTCCATTTGCCATTAAAACTCTGTATTACATCCGTGGCCCATGTCTGATCACTGAGATCCCTCATTGGTTCGTTGAGTTTGCCATGGAATGCGAATAGCGTAATGCCAGGCCCGTCTGGTATGGATACCTGAAAGCCCCTGGGCTCCAGTTCTGAGACCTTTGCAGCGGGAACTTGATAGCCTGACATTATTTTTGCAACTGATCGAAAGTCTCAAAGTATCTGACTAATAAATAGCTGCATATATAGAACGAGTGTAAATAAAAAGATAACCCGCTATTATCTACAATATAAATATCAAAAAGCTCTTCAGAGTATTATATTTTTCTTTGTAATTTATAAAAAAAAACTGAATCATTCCGTTGCACAGTGGTTGTCTTGATATGGAGACAGTGACAAAAACTCCTCTATCTTACGCTTTAAATTTCTGGACATCGCTGTGATAGTCCAGTCCCTTGTACCGCACAGTGGTCCAATAGTACACAACATTTTTACCCTGGAACTTTTGTGTTGAATTCACATAGGTCTATTTTCCATTAATTGGTTTGCTAACATCATCTGCCTGATCGCTGTTTTGTGTAATTGGCTTGTTGAGTCGACCATGGAATGCGAATAATTCTATACCCTCTTTATGTGGTATTGATACTTCAAAACCTATGGATTTTACTACCACTTTGGCTTCTGGCACCTTATAGCCCGACATGATTTTTGTAACTGCAGAAGTTGCACAAAAAATGCAGACTTTATAGCAAAAAAATTAAGTGTAAATGTAAAAGTTCAAATAAAATGAGTAATTGATGTTTGTCCAGCAGTAATAAAACAATAATCTTATCTTATCTTTCATAACAAGAAATTTATTAATGGGAACAGGTTAATTCCGATAGGTTTAAGTAAATAAAATAAGTAAATAAAAGCTTAAGAGGGGCTTACATAGATAGGGATTGAAACAAACTCACTATAGAATTTCTTTCTTTCACTTACTATATTACTATATCACATTTTGGCCATTGTTTTGCCAGAGTTTGTTTTTGTTTACTGCATTGTGATCATTTCACACCCGAATGCACACGAAAGGTCCAACTAACTAAGACTGTCGACCGCCTTAATTGGAAAATATTGTGGGGCCATTCCGTTGCCGTTGACAGCACCCATCTCTGAGCTATATGGTGTGTGTGTGTGGTGCCATCTTGGGCCATCCGATCCCGCACCCGCACCATTGCCACACTTGACTGCTGATTAATTAAGTAAAGCAAATCAAGCGAGGGAGTCACTGGGTCAAGACGTTGGCCAGAAACAGGATCTGTTAATTAATTTTGCTTAGTGCATGTGTCGGCTTGTGCTTGCCTAATGGCGGCTGGCTGACTCCATTTGGCTTTAAAGGCGGCCACTGGAAAAACCGCACAAATTGAAAAAAAAAAGAGAATAAGAAAACCAGAAAGAATAAAAAAAGAAAAAAACCGGGGAAATGTGAAATGGAAAGGCAAACACTGGGCACAACGCAACTCCCCCCTCGAAGGACGAACAAAGCCGGAGCATTATGCCCATCTGATAGTCTTCATTATGGCCATTGCTACTGTTGTTGTTTTTATTGATATCTGCTGCTGTTGAGGCTGCGGCTGTGGCGCCACTCAAATGTTGCGTATGCGCCCCGTATGCTCTTTGCGGCAGCCAAACAAAGGACACAAGGCATTTGTATAAAACACATAAAAAAATGTTTGAACAGCCAGGACCCCGCCTTGGCCAAGCCCCCGCCTTGCGAAGGGGACAAACTACATTTGCCGGGAAGCAGCTCACACTATAAATAAGCGCCACATGCTCAACATTTTTATGCTGTTTTATTGCATTGCGCTAAAAGGCAAACTCGGAATTGAAGCGTTCCCCAGCCCACAAGATTGTGTATCCTCGTACATGTACAGCTCGGCTCGTCCCAACTGCTGTCTTCCCTCTGAACCCTGAGAACCTTATTATGTGCTACATTTAACGCCCTTCGATAGCCAAACTTGCTTACTTTTCGGCCAACAGAGCTGCCAAGTAAAGATTAGCCAGGGAAAATTAGTCTTATTATAGGAGATATACTTTTTTGGCTTATTTAGTAATTGCCTTGTTAAAAATTTAATTAAATAATTGTAAAACTCATCAAGTCTTAAGCTAAACTTAATTATGATTGAGTTTTTTAATAGAATTTAGTATTTTTAGTATTTAGTAGCCCAAGATATTATAGATATGAAAACAATAGGTAAAGTAATTATTGATAATAAATATGAAATCTAAAAAATTATTATTATTCTTTAGAAAGGAATATATTCTTTATTCCTAAAGCTTTCCCCACAGTTTCACTATGAATTTTTGAATTTATTATCTAATACATTTCTCCTAATTAATTCCTACTTTAAATTCTTACCCAATTTAGTTATAAAAAATCCCAGCCAACATCTCTGGCACACCAACTTCCACTTACCAAGCAAGGAGCAAGCAAGATGAGCCAGCAGCCAAGCAGCTCCTTGTGTCAGTTTTGTTTGCTGTTTTACGCTGTTCATTGCCCGGGCAGAGCCGAAAACAAACCAAAGGCAAACTCTGGTACTCTGGCTGCCTTTTCCAATGGCGAATGCAATAAAATTAAAGTTGTTGTTCTCTGTGTGTGTGTGTGCGTGTGGGTGGTGCCCTCTAAGCCTTTCCTTTTTTGCCATTTCCATTTTCCTCAGCTGTGAATTGTACCTGCGGTTAGTGTTTTAGGTTCTTCTATATACCCTTCCTTCCCAGCTAAGCCATTCTTTTTAGCCTTTTCTAGTTCTAGTCCCCGTCCCCCCGATCCTGGCGCAAATCGATGAGCAGTCGTAAAATGCTTCCCAAATTTATTGCATACTTTTGTGCGTGCAAATTGCGTGCAGAGTGCTCGATCCTCGAGAGTGTGTGGCTCAGCGAGTGTGTGTTTGCTGGTTTGCTGGTGGTGTGTGTGCCTGGAAACTTTTACATGCTTTTGATTGGCTTTCGGGCAGCTTAAAGTTTAATAACAAAAGGCGTAAATTTTATGGGGGAAATCATTAAACCGTTTAACAATGTGTGTGTGTGTGTGTGTGTGATTTAGTTCCTCTGTAAATGCCAAATTTAGTAATTTACTGCGAAAACAATTTCTTTCAGTACGAAAACTGATGCGTTTTACCAACCTTCAATTATTCAATTCATTATTTCCATACACACAGCAGGGCCATTTAATTAATTTTCTAATTAAAACCAAATAAAACTTACGCCAAGTGGAAATTGAAACAATTAAGCTGGCGAACAGCATTTAATCTCCGCTGGACAATCGCTGTTATTAAATCAGGAGAGCGATATAATAACTGTCAACGTTTTATATTAAACGAAAACTATTTTGTTCTTCATTAAAAATTATACAATAGCAAAAACAAACATTAAAAAAGGAAATTAAAATATGAAACATTATCACGGTCATTATGAATAGCAAACAGAAAGTTTATTTGCTGTTTATTTCGATGGGTTTTCTAATTAGTTTTATATCTGATATATAAGTTTCCACTAAATATTTATGCGGGTTTTTTTGAACTCCCATTAGATCTTTAACTAATTTTCTATTTTAATTTATTTTTTGTGTTTCATTAAATATGTACTTTTAAGTTTAAAGCAACGCCAGCACTAAATTTGTTTAATTTTCTCATTGCACCTAAAGTAAACATAAACAAATGTTCGCACACACCCAATGATGGACTTAAAGCAACTTCACTTGCCAATTAAATACACTTCAGTGAGCAGCCAGAGGTAGACAGCATCAAATCAAATGGCCAACGCCACAATGCAACAGTTAGGTGGCCAGACAACAATGGCCAGGAGGAGCTACTTCAGAAGCAGCCAAGTGGCCGGGACCGGCGAAGCTGCAGCATCAGCTAGGTAGGAGGAAGGTCCATGACTCACCTGGACGAACTCAACTATCCTCCTGGTGGAGTGTAAGTCAATCGAGGCATAAAAATTGTGCACTGGAAAAGTTCAAGACTTCTTCCTCCTCTCAGCACTTACTCAGGCTTGGCGAAACTTTTCCTGCACGCTTTCCAGGCAGATGCGCACTTTAGCCAAGAACGGACGCTTATCCTGAATAAACGATGGATATATTTTTGAAGAGCCTTTCCCCACACACACACACACACGACTAACGAGGAAGAGGGCCCTCGAAGTCTGGGCAAAATGTCATAAACTAGAAAAGCTTTTTATAAAAGTAGTTTACGTTACAAAAGTACCTAGAGTAAGCTTTAGCTAGAAGAATTTACTAAATTCTGACTAGCATTACCTTTATGTGGGTGTGAAGTTTTCATACATACATTTTTAGCAGTTTACTTTTTCCCTACAAAATATGCAAAAATATGACAATTAATTGCTGATATCATGTTTGGTAAAACGGTATTCAATAGTGAGCGAAGCAAATCCCAACATAAATGAAATACTGCTGCTGCTCCCAGTGGAATACCTGCCCGTCGCTCCTACACTATCTGCTCGGGGAGACCCCAGCACCCAGCACCACCTGTACGTGCTGCTGTCCGGATTGAAAATTTCAAAAGCATCGGTAAAAACGGGAGAAAGCAATACCCGAGTGCCGAGTGCCACCACCCACCATGTCACTAATTGCGAGATTTGTAGCTGCCGCACTGAAATCGGCAGGAGATCTCTTTTGAATTTACCACGACAAATTTTCTCCTGCCGCGGCAAATGCAAATATTTGCTATGTTTCGCTGGGGTCTCAACGTCTGGGGCTGGGTGGCAGCTACATACCCGTGATTGGAATTCGCGGCATGGAGGCAGCCCTGGAATGCGGCAGAGGGCTGAAATCACGCAGTTCGCATACGCCATTGAATTTTAAATGAAGATCCCCGGGTAGCGTCTTGCGAAGACAATGACATGTTTATAAAAATGCAAGGAGCAAAATCTACTACAAAAAAATATATATATCAAATATAGGAATCGATCGGAAAATAATATTAAATGTATTATATAATATATAAATTAATCAACCAACCATTTCTCTTAAATCATACAAAATATAATTTATTAGCCGCTCTCTTATATCTTTTTGTTATATGTATATTTTTTTATCAGTGAGTTTGCAGAGCCCAGAGAAACATTCGAAAAACAAGACGAAGCCCTTGCCAGGACCAAAAAGCCACTTCTACTTCGGCTCCTGGACCACGCCCACACCCCCGCCCTTAGCTGGCATAATTGGTGACGTGTGCACGTCGTTGTCACGGTCGTTGGCGCCGCCTGCACATCCAGGGCTTATAAAATTTTTACCGGAATGCCGCGAGCATATGACGTGCTGCTCCGCGCTCTCCAGACCAGGACTACAGCCTCGCCGTGCATCTAATAAACCGTAATGGCACACAGAGATACCCGTGCTCAGCTGAAGTGCGCATCGCGAAGCCGGATTCCGAAATTAGCAGCCCTCTGAAAAAGACAACTTTCTCACAAAAAAAAAAAAAGAAAATAGCTACTGCACATAATCTCGAATTTATTAAAAAATATATATATACATTACTATATATATATGAGCAAAAAGTGCAAATTAGGTTTGCATGCAAATACCCTGAAAGTTGGGAAGTTACACACTCTTTACTGGAAGAGTTGCACTTTTAGAAGTGGAAGGTAATTCTGAAATAATTATATTATAAAAGAATATGAATATTTTAAAAAGCAAAGCAAAGGCTGAAGAAATATAAAATGTAATTCATTAATATCAAATATTAACACTTTCCACTTTATTCATTAGTAAAACTTGCACATTTTCCAGAAAATATAAAGTTATCAAGCTAGAAAACAAGCTGCTTTCAGATACCTAATATTACCCATTCACCGGAAGAACAAAATCAAACAGTTTATGCAAATGAAGGTAAAACAATGTTCCTGCGGATGTTCACCACACGCGAAGGAACTCGGGTTATACCATAGTTTGACTTTTGAATGCGGAATCAATTCCTGACAATGATGTGCAGCCTGTCTGCCTGCCTGTTACCATAGTTACCATAGTATTGGGTATTCAGCTTTCGACGTAAGACTGCATGAGGCCAAGGTAAGGGAAAGGGAAAAGCCCGTAGCCTGGAAAAGTTTTTCGCCTGATCGTTTTGTAAATTTCATGAGCAGCAGCTGCAAGTTTGTTTCAGCACTCGATGCAAATGCGTTGGCAGCGGCGAAAGTTGTAGCGATAATAGAGGGGGCGGAAGCTGCTCCTACTGCTCCTCCTCCTCCTGCTCCTCCTGCTAATGTTGCCACTGCAGAGTGCCAATGGCTTTCCTTTGTTTGGACGACATTGGGATGAATAAAAGAGCGGTGACCAGCTGCAGCAGCTGGAGAGCAAAAAACTTTCATAAAACATTTCTAATGAGCAGAGGCACTTATGTGAATTTCATATGGCACACAGCGGGCAGAGAACCAGAGGAAGCCTTGAAACAATAAGTGCGTATAATGGACACGAGACTAGAATAGCATTTTTAAAATTCAATTACGCCGCAAAAAAAAACACTAACCAAAGCATATGTAAAAGATAACCTTATGCTGGCTATGCTAAATAGAGAAAAAAATCCTAATCCTTCATTGGTTTCTGATCTGATTGTGTGTGGATTGTGGATTCATTCATGAATATTTATTTTTTAGCATTCTGCTGCTGGCCCCGGGATAATGTCATCTGCATTTCAAAGCCATTCGGTTTGCTGGATATTCCAGCTTAACTCTGGCATGACAATTAAAAAATAAACCAAAGATATACGTACATATTTTTTGTGCTCTGTCATTTAGGGTTACGCTAGGATGCAATGCAATTTGAAATCACGCACGTACTAGCAAACAATTTTCCCCTTCCCTGAACTGCACTGAATGCAATTTTGGCCCAACAACAACAACAACAACAAAATATATAGAGAAAGAAGTACCACCGAAATTCGCATTTTATTGGTATAATGGCTTTTCCCACAAATTGAAATTTGGAGCTCGCATTGTTTGCCGTCTAATACAGTGGCACGCATTCCGCATTTGCCAATTAATAACGCCGCTAATGAATTGATGGATGTGCCGGAACCCCGGGCTCTCAGCTCATTATTCAAATATGTATTTTACAATACACGAGACAATGCATCGATGCATCGACTAAAATAATGAGAACACTGCGTCTAAAGCACTGATAATGCGAGTAAATCAGCTCAATTGAGTCCAGATACCGGCAGTTTTAATTAGTTTATAAACGGCCAGCTCAATATAACAAATGTGCGATACAGATTCACTCAATTGCGGCCCGAAAATGCTTTATTGGCCAGCATTTATGCTCGGACAGATGGCTATAACCTCCGACGACTGGCATCTCTACACTAAATCAATAGCAATAATTCTGGCTAGCGCCCATAAATTTCGTTGCCAAGGCATGCAACAATATATATATATATCTATACAATATGATATTCCCTTTTTCTCGGCCATATTATCAGGTCGCATACACACATACACGTGTTGGCCATAAATCTAGCTGCGGTCGCCTTTTTTTGACGCTTTATTAAGTGGTCTATCAGAGGGACATGTGTTTTTTTTGCGGGGACGCAGGTCAACGGAAACAGAATAGAAAGAAAAATTGATTTTGCACTACAGTCTACTGTTTTTTTTTTTTTTTTTGTGGAATTTTTTGCTTGCCTAATTGTTTTGGCCCAAAGGCAGACAGCAAGCGAACCAACCATATTCAGTTGAATGTTTTTAAGCGGAAGTTATACAACGCAAAGGCTACAAAAAAAAAAAAGAGAGGCGAGTGGATAGATGTTTTTGCATTGGAAAAAGTTTTTACATGACCAACTTTCGGTTTAAAGTGTGAGTTGTTTGCTAAAGACTTTATTAGTGACTTACATTTTTCAGTTTCCGCGTGGAAGGTTCGAGGTTGTGATTCTGTTTGCTTACTTGGGGTTTTTGGATATTTTTTTTTTGCTTTTCAGAGACTGCCTAAGTTTAAAGCACACATTTTAGAGCGTATTTTATTTTTTATATATGTATGCACATTGCCACAGAATATATATATTATTTTTATAGATTTATTCACTTATATGTGGTCATTTTTGGTCATTGGTAATAATTTTTTTATTCAATAAACTTGTCAAATATTTGCTTAAGAGGATTCACTGCTCTTTTTATTTCTGTCACAATATTTTTTTTTTAATTTAATCAACCAACCGTGTGGGTATTAAATTGAAAATCAGCTTATTTCATTGATTTTTTTTTATCCATCACATAACATTATTCTAAAAGAAGTTCATTCAGTATTTTCGTAGTTTTTATCGTAACAGTTTTTGCGTCAATCCAGCGAGGACACGTCGTGGGACAGCGGGCGGAATTCGCACACTGAGCCAGGACACGAGGTCCTGCATGCCGCCTTCCATAACAGAGGGAAATTTTAACAGAGATGCTGCGCAGATGAAAGCGAAAGCCAAGCAACACGTGCTGCCTTAACAGTACTTACTTTCACATCCATTCTCGGGCTCTTTCTCTCTTTCTTTTAGGTTGTCAACGCGCTCTCTTAAGCTGAGGGGAGACTCTGTCAAGTGAATTTATTTATTAAACCGAATATATTTTATTAAATCTAACGCTAACCGTTTTTATGGCCCCCAACACACCGACATCTACAGTCATATCCGGGGTACCCACATGCAGTTACTCATAAATTCATGTCAAACAGGGCCAAGGTTGCCACTTTCCCTGCGTGGAAGCCACAGGTGTGACAGCAGCAAATTAAGTTGCACATATAACTCACAACCCAAGACATTGCCTTCAAGGAAATTGCCCCGGCTACAGATGGGTGTGTGTGTGTGTGTGTGGTGTCTATGTGTGTGCCGCCCCCTCAATGAAAAGTTGTATCATACAAAATATAATGTGTACGAACCCATGTCATGTATTTTACAATTGTTGCAAACTCCGTTTGTCATTACAGCAAATGACTTTGGCAGCATCTAGAATATAAAAAATAAAACAAGAAAGTAGGATGCAGTCGAGGGTTACGAATACAAAGTATCCTAGAGGAAATATCTTAAAGGATATATAAAATATATATATTTAAAAAAAAAACTGAGACAGGGAAGATTCAAAAATTTGATTTAGGATTTAAAAACAATTAAGTTTCCATCAATTTTATTAAACAAATTATGATATACTTTTGCTCGTATTTTTTGGTACTTCCAAAATAATAATGAGGAGTCCTTAGTCCTTTCTTATTCATATAAAATCATTATAACCTTTATATCCTTAACTACCCAGTATAAAAATAAAAAATAAGCTAAGCACAAATTGTAAAACTCGCATAAATTACCCTGAGCAAACAGCTGCCTTGAAAAAATGTTCAGAAAAAAATTGTTGACCATTGCCTTAATCCGCCAAAGTTATGGCATTCGAGACGACGAACGAAAAGTGTCAACGACTTGGCCAACAGTTCAGCGGCGTTCGAACATAACTCGAGATAATTCAGTTATTGTGGGCCAATGTCAACGAACATGTTAACCATATATGACCCAGGGGCTCAAATACAATATCGGAGTCAATGCCAGATAACTTTTTTTTGCTGCCAACCCAAATATACGATAATTGTGCACAGACACATACGCACAATCTGAGGCCGAGAATAAAGCGACAACTTAATTTGAGTTGACAAGTGGCAAAGGACATGTCGGGATCAGGTTAATCGGCACAAGGTTAAGGCCCTTCCAGCCAAGTTAGGCAAACGCCCACATGTCTTTCAGTGAAAACTTGACGGTGGGAAATTAAATTTAATGGAGTAATTACTCAATTCATTTACGTTAATGACTGGCAGCTGTCAATAACATCAGGTGTTTCTTAATTACAACTTAAAATTTAAAATTTAATTTATAAAGTCAACAGATATTTCAAGCCTGTGAACTGACAGCTGTCCGCATCACCAGGAAATCTCTCAATTATTACAATCCACCTAAAATGTATGCTTCAAAAAACTCAACTCGGCTTATAATTTTCTCTTTTGTATATTGATGCATCTAGGACTTTGTATGCACTTGTCAAGAATTCCCATATTTTTGAAAGTTTTCTCCTCACGTTCATCTACGCAGGGTTAATCAACATGCAGCCAGCCAAGGCTATGAAAACATCATTCTGGGTAAAAACGAATTGCATAAAATTTATTCAACTGCATTGGAGAATTTTTGTTACTTTGGATATGAACTTCCCACGCACGGAATTTCTCAACTAGCAGCCAGGTGAATCGGACTACCTGCTCGTTCAATTGGAAAAAGAAAATATGAATTTTCAAAGTAAAGCCTCGACAATATTGTGAACAGCTGAACGAAACTGCCTACGCTTTTGCTTATTTCCCTATTTTTTCTTTAGAATTTTTCTATACTATATATGAGATTTAAAACATTTTAAAGCTTAAAAACTACTTTAAAACATGAAAAATAAGCTAAGGAAATGCATAACAAGTATAGCATTAAAAGAAAATAAAGCTTCACAAAATCATTTCTTAGTAATTTCCCTTTGTTTAAGTTCCTTTTGTGTGTCAAATTTTGAAATTCGCTGGCAGTAGCTCAGCTTAGTGCCCAATGCTCTGCGCCAAAAAGGAACACGTCTACGTAATGACATAATGAGAGGACAAACCGAGCAGTGCATCCTACATCCTGTTTCTGTTTGCTTCCAGTGTCCAAACGAAAAATCCTCGCTGGCCTCAAATTGAGTGCATTCGATTAGAAAGCCAATGGCAGTTGAGATGTCTAAGCCAAGGGCGCCAGGAGTCAAGGTGTTTGAACACTAATAGCTTATAAACACTCTAAAAACAATAGGAATTCATCATACGAAAAAAAGTGGATAATTAAAAATAATGCACCAGAAGTAAATTAAATTTTAATTTCGATTAATTTTCAATTTGATAAAAGATAACACTCTGATGATTTAGGGTTTTTAATAAATATCCTAACTTACTATAGACTGCTATAAATTTAAATTAATAGTAAATTAACTAAATAATTATAAAATATTAATTTCAAACTTTTCTTTAAGTGCAGAAGATTGTTAGAACGAAAAGGTGAGCAGAAACTGGCTGTAGCACGCACGTAGTTGACAACCCGTTGACGGTGAGTTCATCGCAAAATGAGCATACGCCGTGTGGGCCCAGGTGTAGTAAGTGCAGCAGCCAGGCAGTAATGCCATTAATCAAGACGCTCCGCTCTGCTCCTGTCTGCTCTGCTGACACGAGGCGAACAAACTACGTCAACGGATTTGTACGGAGATTTGCCAAAAGACAGACTAGCAGCAGACCCTAGTTGCTAGTTGACATCCTGGGCTTGGCGTTGGCTTTTTATCAAATCGGGACTTGATTTGATTAGGCTCCTGCCTCTCCCCGACCTTCACACGATCTGGATGACAAACGATTGGCCAGCCGAATTGGCCAGCTGCTGATGTCCACTGACAGCTTAATACTTGTCGTCTGCCAAACGATTTGAAAAAATTGATTGTGTCCACACTCACAATCAATTGCCGGAGGAAATTCGGCAGCCGAATGGCCAGGCAATAAACAATTCAGCAGCTAAAAGCGGAATTGAAAGTGTGATTTAGCTTCGAGTCCGAGAGGAAGAAAGCCAAAAAAGCTGGACATGGAGAACTAATTTAAGATGCTTCCTCCTTGGTATTTTTTTTTTGTTTTTTCCAGGGAAAGCAAATACTAAGCCACAAAAGTGTGATTTGCGGATGTTTCTTGCAGAAATCGCTAGATAATGCAAATGGAAATAGACGCAAAAAAAAAAATAAAACAAAGCCACAAACCACTTTATTCCAGTCGAATGCTCACGGTTGCCAAGGCAATCTAAAAAGTGGCAGTACCTTCGTCTCTGCCTCTCCTTTGCGTCTACCTTTGCCTTTGCTTTTGCATTCAATGTTTTTCCGCCTTGGATAGCTAATATTTTTCCCACCCCCCGCATATAATTTATACAACCATCTTGGGAGAGGAAAAAAAATAAAGAAAAACATAAATAAAGCGCCCAATGAAATTGTAAACTGCCTTGTCACCCGCCGCTCACAGGAGATCCAACCACAACTGACCAAAAAAAAAAAAAGTAAAGAAGAAAACCCACTCAAGTGACTCTGGCACCTTTCAGCTCAAGTAATTAGCAATTTGTATGGCTTTTGGTCCAGAGCCATTTATTACGCAAAGCGCTTACAAAACGCCTCGAAAGTTCAGCGCACCTCGACGGCTCCTGCTGCCCGGAAAAGTATGCTACGGCTGTGCTATCCTCTGCATCCTTAGAGGCCGCTAACCGACGCCACCTAAGCATAATGAATGTTACCTAAGCATGATTTATATCTGTACGCAGCTCATAAATCTCAGGGTCAGCCAGGAAGTGCGTGGGAAACGGGAAATTTATGAAGAAACAGGAATACTCTTTTCCATTTTTAAAATAAATATTAAGAGTGGAAACAATAATAATAAAATATTTAAAAAAAATGGCATAACTTTCCATATCTTTTTAAAATGTAAGCTGCAATTTTCAGAGATTGAATAACAATACAAAAATGATTCCTTTTCTTCCCCAAAACTATCTTCAACTGTTCATATTTTTATGTAGAAATTTTCACCAACGAAAATGCCAAATTCCAGAAAGCCAACGTGACCCAGTCGATGGTCTCCATAAATATACCTCAGGTTGCGTCTTCACCTTCATGGAAAATGTTCACATAATTACGTGAAATGGCCAAACGAGGCTTTTCCGGTGCTGAGAAGGTGTGAAGCTGGATGCCGACACTTTGACCTTTCGGCCACCACAATGTCCGCTCGTTAGTCAATCCTTAGCAATTTGTTATCAATCAATAATAAATGTAAATAACATAATAATAAGAAGAACACTGGCCGCTCCTAGGAGCCATCAGCTCAAATTGTCTATGCGTCAGCCAATGGGGCCAGAAAGGAATTTGGCCTAAATGAATTATGGCCAGCAAAAAAAAAAAAAAAGAAGCAGAAGAAAAATAACAGAAGAAGTGCAAGATGTGGAACGAGACACGCGCACCATTCGATATTGTGCCACTTTTTTTTCCGCCTCATCATGGCAGCTGTTTTCCGAATAGACAACGCCGCCAATTGAGCGAAAATCAATGGCCAGCCAGTCAGTCTGTTCCAGCCAGTGTCCAATATATACACAGAGATACAAAGATACACCCAGCCCACAGATACACCCACTCGGATCCAATCAGCCGATACAGAATGATGACAGCTCCCTGGTCTTGGTCTTATTTTACACTTTTTTCAGTGAAACAGATTCTTTTTTCAACTGCCCGGTAGTAAGTGGGGTTTGGACTGGGCAAGGATATTACATTTGTATGATTTTAAAATGGAAAATTATTATAAAATTATATTAAAGTGTCAGCTTCAAGAAGATTAAAGATTTAACATAGAGTTTAAGGCATAAATATATATTTAATGATTCATTTCAGCACCCACAAGTTTTGGCTACAAATAAATGTATTTTATATATTTTTGTACGTAACTTTTAACAAAATTTCAAAGTAAAAGTATCTCAACTCCTACCAAGTATCTCTTAGTCGTTGCTCGCAACTATTAACTTTCCTCTTGTTTCTGTTAGTTTCTCCTGCTGGTTTCCTTCTCATTCGGTATGCGTTTTGCAGCTTTTTGAAAAATATTCCATAGCTTAAAGCTAGAAAAAACTGAAAACTGGAAACAGATACAAATGCTGGGTAATCTCTGGAGGAATGCGAATCCTTCGCCTGCACCTGTGCGGTAAGTTTTTTCCCTGCTGCCGTCGGCAAGTTCATCTTATTCCGACTAATTATTCCATTTGTTTTGCAGCTTCAAGTTTTTTGTCTTGCTCGGTTTCCGTTTCGGCGCCTCGAGGATTCGGTGGCGTGACTGCACTGTCAAAGAGTGCAAAACAAAAAGTTGTGTTGCCTGGCTGGGGAAACTCCTTATCCTTAACCCATGAGGAGCAGACATATTGCACAGCACATGCAATTCTGTCAAAACACTCGTCCTCGGTTAGCAGCTGGTAACTAACACCCGGAAAATGTGGGAAATTAGTGGGCGAGTCACGGAAAAGTTTTAGACGGATTTTGGCTTCAGATTAGTGTGGGAATACTTTGTTTTACTTTTTGCTCTTTGGCTGGAAAGTAAGCGTAAACACGCCTAACGAACTAACGCCGGGTATTGCTTATCGGAACGAGTTGGGTGTTTATTAATTTGGTTAAAGATAACGCACTTTTATGACTTGAAATCATTACTAAAGATTCGTTAACAATTAGTTTCTCTATAAATCTACAAAGCCCCTAAAGCGCTTTGTAAACAAGCAACTGGGAACTGAAGTTGAAATCAGTTAAGGTTGTAATTAAATTATATAATTACTTTGGATTTTGCCATTAATATTTTTTGTTCCTATCTGACGCTGTCATAGCAAAGTTTATGCAATTATTTTGTTTATTATTAATTTACAAACAATTTAAATATTCTTGTTTTGTTATCTAATGATAATAAATGCTTCTGAAGTTTCTATAATAACTGTCAAAATCAGGTTTTATTTATTTATGACACGCAGCTAAACTTCTGTAATAATTGAGATATAACTTTATAATTATTGCTACAATTTAGACAAACTCCAAATTTAAGTAAATGGCGAGACTGTGCTACCAAAATAGCAATATTGATTCTATCATCATATTTTATAATTATAATTTATAATTCATAGCGTCAAACTAAAGTTCGTTTATCTATAAATACTACTTCGACGAGTACATTTCCTTATCTAATAGGGAACCCCCTCTCCACATCAATCACAAACGAGACTCTAATGGAAAACATTCATAGTTACTGGGTATCTAGTCGCGTTCTGAGTAAATGCTATGAAATACTCGAACTCACTTGATCAGCGGCGATTAAAAATACCTCCAAGCATGACGATTATAGACTTCTGGAAAGCTTTTAAAGCTTTCCAGCTATCTGAGTCTCTCTAATAATTTTTACTCATACTTAAATATACTCATATTATAAGGTGTAAGGTTTGTCGTGCGCCTGGGTACAATTATTATGGAATTATAATCAAAAGCATTAAGAAGTAGACGTACTTTGATAGTAGTATCAAACATTTAAGTATGCCCCATAAAATATAGGTTAGTCATACTAGAGGTCGGTAGCGATTATCTCTGTTTAAATTGTGCAGCACTTTTCAAAGCCTTATCGATTGAATGTACCTGAAGACCGAGTCCATTACTGGTGAGAAGGCATGACTTAACGAGTCTAAAATGCAAAATAAGTCAAATCTAAATTTAAACAACAAAAATGGGGATAAAAATAAAATATTGTTAATAAATATCATTGTATTATGCACTCGAATGAATAATAAACGTATTAAAAATCAAATTCAAGGAAATATAATATAACTAAAATCATTTAAAAATGCCTATAATGCCTTCCGTGTAAATTTCAAAAGTATTTATGTATATTTTCTAATTCCAAATAAGTTTTCAATTACTTTATTGATTGAATTACTTAATTGATTAAAGCCCACAACAGTTTCTTATGAATTTATAAACATCTAATAATTTTTTCTTAAATTGTCTCTTTTACACTTCAAACAACAAGTTAAACTCTTTCCACTTTTAGGTGAATGCCATGTTCGGTCGAAAGGGTAAACGATTTAGTACTTAAAATCAGGGGAATTTCCGTACGCTTAGAGACGCTAAACTTGAAATTATGGAGCAAGGCGGCCAGACCTATCTTAGATTGGATCTTTCCAAACCTCAAGCCAATGCAGTTTCGAGGACCATCCCCAAAGGGCAGATAGGCCATCGGGTGGCGGGCCTTGGCTTCCTCAGGCTCAAAGCGACTCGGATCGAACTTCTCCGGCTGAGGATATATTTCAGGATCATGGTGAATGTTGTGCACGGGAATCAGCAGCTGAGTGCCCGTCTCAATGACGACGTCCATGTTGGGCACCTTATAGTCCCGATTGGTCTCCCTTATGAGGTGGGGGAGAATGGGGTGCTTCCGAAGGGTTTCTGAGAAATACATTCTGTTAGAGTTCCTCCTTGGTCTACTATAATATCTTACTTACCAGCCAGCACCTGTTCCAGGTAGGTCATTTCTGCTACAGAGTCATAAGTGATCTCTCCTCCCTCTGTCTTGCTGAGGACGCTTTTAATCTCCTCTCTTACACGATCTTGAATGTCCTGCTGCAGGGCTAGCTCGTACAGACAGAAGGACATTGTGCTTGAAGAGGTCTCGAATCCAGCTACGAAGAACACAAAGGCCTGGGCAGCCATTTGCTCCAGAGTTAATCCTTGGGAAAGGTCGATTCCCTTGCCTTTCCTAGCCGCCTCCTCGTTCTCTGCCTTCAGTTGGATCAACTGATCTATGAAATCATTTCGCTTAACGTTATTCTTCTGCCGATAATCGACGGTGTTCCTCACAGTCGATATAAAGAAATCTGTGAGATCATCGGGCAACACCTTCATCCTCAAAGTTCTGGCCAACTTGGCATTGGTAAAGAGAAAAGCTTGAATTAATTGCGGATGACGACGTCTCTCAAACAGGGCACGTCCCATTGCCCGAAATTCGGCATTGGGATCCTTGAGACTGTTGCACTCTAGGCCAAAGGCGCAGGATCCAATCACATCCGTTGTAAAGCGAGCACAAAGTTCCTTGATCTCCACATCGCCATCATCCACTGCAGCAGCCTTCACTGTCTTATCC
Organism: Drosophila truncata; assembly: GCA_008042515.1. Classification (NCBI taxonomy): domain Eukaryota; kingdom Metazoa; phylum Arthropoda; class Insecta; order Diptera; family Drosophilidae; genus Drosophila; species Drosophila truncata. The sequence goes on from VNJQ01004501.1 coordinate 191,195, forward strand.
ATGGTATCGACCAGGTGGTGGCTCACCTCCACGATCACACCGGACATGTGCTTGATCTTGCCGGAGGTAAACACTGGCGACAACTTATGCCGCATCGATTTCCAAGCCTCGCCCTCTAAAGCGAAGAGATGTCCCGTCAGGGGATCATCTCGTGGGTTATTGAAAGCTCCACGATCTTGGAAGTAGTTGAAGTCCTTGATCAGCACCTGCTTGATGAGATCCAGGTCGATGATCATGGCAATGCGTCTGAGGAACATGAACATTCCAACAAAGGGAGCCTTTCCCTTAAACTGATCGTAGATTCTCTGATTGATGTCCCGGAAATGATACTTGGATCCGATACCCTTCATATTACCAATCACCGGAAGTGGGGGTTCATAGGGCACACCCTTCCGAGCCCAATAGGTGTAGATGTTGTGGTAGAAATGATAGGCCAGGGCGAGGACCACGCCCAGCAAAAATATGGTTAGCAGCATAGCGAACTTAACTCTTGATACTTCTCTGGGTAAATTCACACAGAACACTGATAATTTGGGCAACAAATGCTGACTTTTATAGCAAAATAAACAGTTCTTATCTTGTCTCAAACATTAAGGTAGCGATTACCTTATCACCTGTGAAATGATTCAGAAATAAAACATAGTAAAGGTATTTTTAAATATTTGAGGGACTCCCGAAACTGATTACGTTTTTTTTTTATATTTGAAGTTATTAAAAAAAATATTTTAAACACTTTTTGTATACTTTTATCCGTTATTATATTTGACGTTTTAGCTATATATCAAAATCATAAAGAAATTCAGTATTAAATATAGTAAATACTTCTTTGAGACGCAACGCAGTTCAAAATTCACCAAGCAAACCGGTTTCTATCGCAAATAATTTTCTGCCAACTAGAGAATGACTCTTATGGGAACACCCACTGAATGGCTGACGAAATTTTAGCACTTTCTAAGCTAATATTATCACATACTCGACCTCACTTGATCGGTGCGCGTTGACAACTAAAAAACTTGCCTCAAAGCATGACAATTTTAGATTTCTGTGCGAGCTTTTCTAATAACTCAAGCTCTCTGGCTCTCTGAAACTCACAAAAACACAGCCAGACCAAAACAAAACGTAAATATAAACAAATTTTAATTGTTTATATAGCTAAAAGTGCGATGGGTATAATTGTTGTGAGAGCAGTGACACACAGATAGAGTGACTTGCCAGAATATGTCAGTTAACCGATCAATTAGCGATTATAGCAATTACTAACTTGTCGTACTCAAAGGTGTAGTTCTTATAAATATTATCTATCACTTAAAATTTAATTAAATTTAACATGAACTTTAGAACATTAAAAACTTAAATTTATTACAATTTATAAGCCATTTTAAATGCTTTTTCCCCTACCTAATTCGTTGTTCAACTTATGTCTTTTGCGGCCATAAATCGATCAAAATCGGCAAGAGCCCGCCATCTAGCCATCCATCTGTATAATATCCATAATATTCCTTAGGCATGGCTCCTAGATTATTTAATTCCAGCTTTTGTTTTGATTTTCGTTTGTCACGCTGTGAGTTTTATGGTTCGAGCTGCCTTAACGGCGGCGTTACGATTTTTATGTCCAATGGAAAATGGCGCATTAGCGGCATAAAACGGGCCCTAAGCATTAGGGCCAAAATCCTTTAAGCACAGCCAACACACATACACACACAACATACACGCACAGTCACAAAATGCTTTTAGGCGCGACTCTGTTTTATTATTTACTGAAGAGCCGCAGACACAGGTCCTTGGAGTCCTGATGGGCGGACGAGCCACTCCACCTCCATGGCTGTCCATCAGGAATAGCGTTTAATGGGCCTTTAATCGCTTTCGCATAAATTTTCTCGCGACTTTGTAATAAACCTGGTGGGGTGGCAGCCATCGCCGCCACCTCTGACATTTTCCCCCGAGGCTCTCTCGATTTTATGTTAGTTTCATTGAGTTTACGCATGATTTGATTCCTGCACTTGCCGAGCTTAATTAAAGGCGAGACAAACTCAAAGTGGAGCCAAGGGGCACGGAACCTGGGAAAGTCGTCTAGCAAATCATCGGCACTCAGTCAGTCAACAGGCTTCCTCGTTTCCTGTTTACACTCGCATTCTCGCATTTCAATTAAAAAGGACAAACAGGAGTCGATTGAAAAGGTGTCATCAGGAGGAGCATAGTTTCAAACATTGCATACCAGCTGAGACTTTAATAAATGGAATAAAAAACAATGAAAAGATAGAATTTGGTGTCTACTGCTTATAAATAATATTAAATATTATAATAAAATAATTTAGAAGCGAACATAATAGAAACACTAAGTAAATGCTTTTTATTTTATAGAAACCCTAACCTAGATCAACATTATTTGCTTAGCGGAAATTAATCAACATTTCCTTATGAACATATAAAGTAAAGTAAAGTCTGCCTATCCATTTTAAGTACCTACAACTATTTCAAGTACCTCCTACAAGTGTTAAAGGTTCATTTACATCAGCAATTGTTGAGATTACGCGTGTAGCCATAAAAGAAATATTAAAACTTACACATTCTCGCCCTCTTCAGCATTATAAAGCATTTTGCCGGCTCGTGAGTAATTTATCAGTTCTGTTGTGATCGTCATGTTCGAAGGGCACTGATATAGCAAGAGCTTTACTAATCAAAAAAGCTTTCAGGGCCTTTATAAGTCCCACAATTCGGTAAACATTTTATAGTTCTGGCTAAGCGTTGAGCAAGTGAAGTAGGAAACAGAATAATATTTATTCAGTGCTGTTACTCCTTCCGAAAAGTGTGTTTACTGATAGCTGACCATGCTGCTTACAATCGCCCTGCTGGGCCTGGTTCTGGCCTTGGCCTTCAATTTCTACCAGAATATCTACACATATTGGGCCAGAAGGGGGGTGCTACATGAGACACCTCTTCCGCTTTTTGGAAACATGAAAGGAGTCGGAATGAAGTTCCATGTCAGGGACATCAATCAGAGGATTTACAATCAGTTCAAGGGGAAGGCTCCCTTCGCCGGAATGTTTATGTTCTTCAAGCGAACAGCATTGATTCTCGATCCGGATCTCATGAAACAGGTATTGATCAAGGACTTTCATTACTTCCAAGATCGTGGCGGTTTTAACAGCAGCCGTGACGATCCCCTGACGGCTCACCTGCTGACCCTGGAAGGCGAGGAGTGGAAGTCGATGAGGCAAAAGCTCACCCCTGTCTTCAGTTCCGGCAAGATTAAGCAGATGTCCGGAGTGGTCGTGGAGGTGGGTCACCAACTGGTCGATGCCATGGATAAGTGCGTTAAGGAGGCTTCCATCGACTATGGCGACGTAGAGATCAAGGACCTCTGTGCCCGTTTTACAACGGATGTGATTGGAACCTGTGCCTTCGGTCTGGAGTGCTATAGCCTCAAGGATCCGAATGCAGAGTTCCGAAAAATGGGTCGCATGATTTTCGAGAAACCTCGCCATTCGATGTTGGTTTCCATGTTCATCATGACCAATGCCAACCTGGCCAAAAAGCTGCGAATGAAGATATTGTCCGATGAAATAACTAAGTTCTTTTTGTCGGCTGTGGAGAGCACCGTCGATTATCGCCTCAAGAATGGCGTTAAGCGAAATGATTTCATAGATCAATTGATTGAACTGCGAGCGGAGGACCAGGAAACGGCTAGAAAGGGCAAGGGAATCGATCTCTCCAAGGGATTGACCCTGGAGCAAATGGCTGCCCAGTCCTTTGTGTTTTTCTTTGCTGGCTTCGAGACCTCTTCGAGTACAATGTCCTTCTGCCTTTACGAACTGGCACTTCAGCAGGACATTCAGGATCGACTAAGGGAGGAGATTGAAGGTGTCCTGAATGGAGGAGAAATCACATATGACGCCTTGGCCGAGATGACGTACCTGGAACAGGTTGTTTCTGGTGAGTAGGAATTTTAGAAAATAAAGGTTTTATATATAATAAAACTATCTTTATTTATTCTGCAGAAACCCTTCGCAAGTATCCCATTGTTCCGTCCCTGATTCGCATTGCACATGACAACTACAAGGTTCCCAACACAAACCACGTCCTCGAGAAGGGAACAACAGTGATGATCCCCGTACATAACATTCACCACGACGCGGATATATATCCCGATCCTGAGAAGTTCGATCCCAGCCGCTTTGAGCCGGAGGAGATCAAGGCCCGTCACCCCTTTACATATTTACCCTTCGGCGATGGTCCTCGCAATTGCATTGGGTTGAGATTCGGAAAAATGCAGACCAAGATCGGCATCGTCTCCTTGGTGCGACGCTTCAGGTTCAGCACCTCGAAGAAATCAGAAGTTCCCCTGGTTCTGGATACTCGCAGTAACACTTTGAACTCCAAAAATGGCATTCACTTGAAGGTAGAGCGGATTTGAAGTTTGGAATCTAAGATTCTAAATAATCATTAAAATTTTATGACAAGTGCAATTGCACAAAAGATGAATTTACTTTCAATAATGTAATTAATTATAAAATGGCTTTAACTAATTAACTGAATTGGAATTAACTCTGGTAAAATAATATATATTTTGTTTAAATTGAAGAAATTAATATAGCAATAATAATACATTCTCAATCAAAGCTTTCAAAGAGTCTTCTGAATATTCGTGACATTAGGGTAATTTTTGTTTAAAAAGAACGCAAAATGTCCGAAAATAAATACAGTAATAAAATGTATTTACCAGTATCGAACTCTCCCCTCCTAAATTTCAAATTTCGGCTTCATTTGCATCAGCTTTATTTGCGTTTACGTATGGCCATAAACATATACGCTCTCTTCAGCATTATTCAGCAGTTTGCCGGCATAGACACATTTGTTTGGTGCTAATCTATCAGTTTTGTTGTGATCATCGTGTTTGTAGAAAAACACGCCCCTACCGATAGAGAGAAAGCTTCAATAATTGAAAAAGCTGCTCGCGCCTTTATAAACCTCGAGCATTCACAGAAATATTTCAGTTTTCATTTTGCGTTGTGCAAGTGAAGTAACGATTTTGGAACCGTAACAATAGCTAAAAAATATTTATATATCAAGTGGCTTAAGCTATAGATTGGTTCATTATCAGTGTCATTTTAATTACTGTACTTTAGTGATCAGTGAACCTTAAACCTTCCTGGGCATCAACAACTTGTTGTAATTGCAGTTCACTTCAGATATTGCTTCGTATAAAAGCTTCAGTGACCATGCTGTTTACACTCGCCCTGCTGGGCGTGGCCTTTGTCTTGGCCTTCAATTTCTACCAGAACACCTACACCTATTGGGCCAGGAGGGGAGTGCCACATGAGACCCCTCTTCCGCTGATTGGTAATATGAAAGGAGTCGGAATGAAGTACCATTTCCGGGACATTAACCAGAGAATCTACGACAAGTTCAAGGGAAAGGCTCCCTTCGCCGGAATGTTTATGTTCTTCAAACGAACAGCTTTGATCCTTGATCTGGATCTCATCAAGCAGGTGCTAATCAAGGACTTCCATTACTTCCAAGATCGTGGAATCTTTAACAATCCCCGAGACGATCCCCTGACAGGTCACCTTCTGACTCTAGAGGGCGAGGAGTGGAAGTCGATGAGGCAAAAGCTCACCCCTGTCTTCAGTTCCGGCAAGATTAAGCAGATGTCCGGAGTGGTCGTGGAAGTGGGTCACCAACTGGTCGATGCCATGGATAAGTCTGTAAAGGCAGCTTCCGTCGACAATTTCGATTTGGAGATTAAGGAACTCTGTGCCCGCTTTACAACGGATGTAATTGGATCCTGCGCCTTCGGTCTCGAGTGCTGCAGCCTTAAGAATCCCAATGCGGAGTTCCGGAACAAGGGACGCATGATCTTCGAGAAGCCACGCCACCCCTTGTTGGTGCAGGCGTTCATCTTCACCAATGCCAAGCTGGCCAAAAAATTGAGGATGAAGGTGTTTCCAGATGAGCTCACAGAGTTCTTTATGGGGGCTGTGAAGAGCACCGTCGAGTATCGCCTCAAAAATGGAGTAAAGCGGAATGATTTCATAGATCAGTTGATAGAACTTCGAGCAGAGGACGAGGAAGCGGCTAGGCAAGGAAAGGGAATCGATCTCTCCAAGGGGTTGACCTTGCAGCAAATGGCTGCCCAATCCTTTGTGTTCTTCTTTGCTGGCTTCGAGACCTCCTCCAGCACGATGAGCTTTTGTCTGTATGAACTAGCTCTCCATCCTGAAATCCAGCAGCGGGTGCGAGAGGAGATCGAAAGAGTCCTTAGCAACGTGGAAGGAGGAAAAATCACTTACGATGCCTTGGCTGAAATGACTTTTCTGGAACAGGTGTTGGCGGGTGAGTATAACATAGTAGAGTGTCTATTTTAAGTCCTAACTCAATGTCTCCTACAGAAACCTTGCGTAAACATCCCATTGTTGCCCAACTGCTGCGCGAAACCAACAAGAGCTACAAGGTTCCCAATACGGATGTTGTCATTGAGAAGGGAACCACAGTGGTTATTCCCGTGCACAACATCCACCACGATGCGGATATATATCCCGATCCAGAGAAGTTCGATCCCAGCCGCTTTGAGCCGGAGGAAATCAAGGCCCGTCATCCATTTGCATATCTACCATTCGGTGATGGTCCCCGGAATTGCATTGGCTTGAGATTCGGTAAAATGCAGGCCAAGATCGGACTGGTCTCTCTCCTGCGCAACTTTAAGTTTAGCATTTCAAAAAAGACCGAGATTCCGTTGAAGATGGACGCTCGCAGTCCCACTTTGTCTGCCAAGAACGGCATATATCTGAAGGTAGAAAGGATCTGAGCAAGAAATTTATATATTTGAGGTCGAATTTGTTGACAATTTTTGTTTTGTTCTTTTAATATGACTATTTTTTATATGTTTTCTACATATATTTTAAACCACAATGCCAGTAAATGGTTTACTTTTTACTGAGTGTGGATCTAAATGTTCCTTAAGCTTCCCATTTCATTGTTTATAATTTGCCTAATTTGTTGAAAACATTGTTTATAAATTCTTGAAGATTTTATTAAAAGCTTTATTTATATTATAATAATGTTACTTATAATTTTATTGCTATTTTTTCTTAATTTATTAATTCAAGTTGAGAGAAAGTTAGACTTAAAGGATCTGTTTTAATGTTGACTTATGTTTTTCCTCATTTTATATAACTGTTTTATAAATGTCTATTATATAATACTTCAACTTTATGACAAGTGCAAATGGGTAACAGATAAATTTACTTTCACTAATGTAATAAACATGTGTATTATTGTTGTTTATAAAATGTGTCGAACTTACTGCCTTTTTGAATTGAATTTTGCAAAAAATATAAATATTTAAATTTGAAAGCTTAAAATAACGACTGGAATTAATTATATATTTCTTCTTTACAAATTTATATTTTATATAAGCCTTTCGACTTTTTCCCTATCAATTTATGACACTATATGGATTTATAAATTAATGCCAAGCGACAATGTAGGTACCAGAGTGAAAAAGTAACCTTAGAACTCATTAATAATATGTATTCTGAGTATGAATACAATACATTTTATGTTATAGTTACCTCTCTATCTAGCTCGCCTCACTTTAGGTAAATAGTAAAGTCTCAAACTAAGTTTTCAAAGAGTCTTGAGAATATACGTGCCATTTCGAGTGATTTTTGTTTAAAAATACGCAAAAGTCTAAAATAAATACAGCAATAAAATGTATTTACCAGTATCGAACTCTTCCATCATAAAGTATCAAAAACAAGATTCATTTGCATCAGCTTTATTAACGTTTACATGCACAATTGAGATTGAGAGAAAGCTTCTAGAGTCAAAAAAGCTTCCCACAATTTTATAAACCTCCTGCTTTCACAGATATATATTCATTTTCATTTTGCGTTGTACAAGTAAACGCGGCTGTAGTGAAGATTCTGGAGCCGAATTAATATTTTTAAAAATATATTTATATCAAGAGGCTTAAGCTATAGAGTGCTACATTATCTGTGCCATTTTAATTGCTGTATTTTAGTGATCAGTAAACCTTAAATGGTAGAGCCTTCGGGCCGTCAAGAACTTGAGAAACAATTTTCATACGGCGTAGAAAAGCATCGGCGATCATGCTTTTCACACTCACCCTACTGGGCGTGGCCTTTGCCTTGGCCTATAATTACTACCAGAAAACCTACACTTATTGGGCCAGGAGGGGAGTGCCACATGAGACCCCTCTTCCGCTGATTGGTAATATGAAGGGAGTCGGAATGAATTACCATTTCCGGGACATTAACCAGAGAATCTACGACAAATTCAAGGGAAAGGCTCCCATCGCCGGAATGTTTATGTTCTTTAAA
>VNJQ01004505.1:0-11439 GCA_008042515.1 Drosophila truncata
ATTAATAATTAATAATTAATAATTAATAATTAATAATTAATAATTAATAATTAATAATTAATAATTAATAATTAATAATTAATAATTAATAATTAATAATTAATAATTAATAATTAATAATTAATAATTAATAATTAATAATTAATAATTAATAATTAATAATTAATAATTAATAATTAATAATTAATAATTAATAATTAATAATTAATAATTAATAATTAATAATTAATAATGTGGGATCGGAGCACCTGGTACAGCAAGTGCCTGTTGAGGAACAATGCTAGCAACCCTCGCTGTAGTAGGAATGTGTGAAATGTGAAATATGAACACCGCGTTGCTATGTACATATACGAATGTATGGGATGTTAAATGTAAAGAACTGCACAGCTGCTGTCGGTGTTATAGATATGTGTATTTATGTATGTATGTTCTTTGCAGTTTTATAAATATTAAATTGTTGTATTAGATTGAACTCAAGTTATGTAAAAAATATAATCAATGTGTGTACCCAATTACGAACAATGTTGTGTAGTTTTAGTTTTTTTTTTGTAGGTTTATAAATTTTATTTTATTGTGTTAACTTGGAATTAAGTTGTGTAAAATATATAATCAATGTTGAACAATATAAAACAGGGTAATTATATGTGCGGATGTGTGTATGGGCTCCGGAGAGGTTTTAGTGGACTGTATTTGGAATTTATTTTTAAGTTATTTATATTTCTATTTATATATATATTTTATTTGAACAATATAAAAACAGGGTAATTATGTGTGCGGATGTATGTATGGGCTCCGGAGAGATTTTAGTGGACTGTATTGGAATTTATTTTATCGATGTATGTATATGTATGTATGTATGGATGGAAAGGCAGAGACAGTTTTGTCTGTTGATGTACGGACCCTCTATGCGAATATGTACAAGGGGTGTGCAGAGAAAATTCGGACTAAGGAAATATGGCGGCTCAGCCAAGATAACGGAATTGGAAAAAACGGAGTTGGAAATATGTATGTACGAAAATATGGAAAACTACCGTAGTGTCGGAGACTCGGACTTGGAGTTAACAAAAGAAAAAATCTTGCAGTAGTCTGAGCGAACTTGGATTTTCGAACAGCTTCTGAAGACCGGTAGAACAAAGTGAGGAAATTCGTACTTATCTTATTTAGACGCAAGAACACCAGGGATGCTGAAGAAGAAAATCCGGCTCGTTTGGACCAAATGTTTCCGTAGGGGGGTGGCTTCCTTCTGGCGTCGCTGGCTGGCAGAGTCTCGGGGGCGGGGTGGTAGTTGTTGCTCGGCGCGGCAGGTAAATAAAAGACTAAAAAATATCGGGGGCGTCGAGGAGCAACTTCACACAGTGATCGGGTTTATTAGACTTCAGAATTCGAACTAAACTTAGCTTACAGACTTAGCTTACAGACTAGCTTACAGACTAGCTTACAGAATGGCTTACAGACTAGCTCCACGCTCCCGCCTACATAACTCCAAAAACAAACGAGAGCGGGAGTGCACGAAGACTTAAAAAGAGAAGAGAAGAGAAGAGAAGGGAAAAGAACAGAAGAGAACGACGAGCTTCGATCCGCTCTGGGATCGGCGGCGAACAGTGGCTCCTGGCCTGAACAGACTAATGAACCATTGTTTTATAAAAGTACCATATTTTAAAAGTACCTATTTTTATTTTATCGCTGCCTATTTTTTAGAAAAAAAATTCTTCCCAGACCCCTATTAATATGACAACATAAAGGGAAAAATTTATATTAACTATACCAATGCGTATACTCAAGAAATAATATTTTTTTTTCCAAAAGTATACTCAGTTTCCTCTATTATAAAATATATTTTGTTTTAAAATATAGTTTAACTTCTTTTTGTTAAGTAAATTAGTACTTTGTATAACCCACTTTTGCTTTAATTACACATTTTCTTTTATGTGGCATCAAAGTGTATAAAGCGCTTAAATATTCCGCAGTGATATTGAAGAATAATACTTTTTCTATCAGATTCTTGAATTGTATAATTGTTTTTGGCTTCCTTTCAATTATTTTTAGCAGCCATAAGGGTCGGAAATGCTCTATTGAGTTGAGGTCAGGGCTGTTTCCTGGCCAATTCAGGGACTTAATGCGCGATTCTTCGTTCAAAATATTTTTTTATTAAGATAAGATCTAAATTAATAGATTAAAATATTTTAATGGCAAAAGCTTATGGAATTACTCGCTGAGTCCTATTGAAAGGTAAAGAATCATGTCAAAAATTGGACCTAATTCCTACTCATTTTTTGCCTCAATGCTAAGCGCAGTTCAAATTTTGGTTATTAAGGTCTTGTAACCAAATTAAAGGTTTGTGGTTTGTGACACTTTTAAATTTACCACCAAATTGGAAAGCTCTAAAATGTCCGACTGCCCAAATTATAGCAAGCATCTCTTTCTCAATAGTTGCGTACCTTGTTTCTGTGTCTGAGAGAGTCCTACTAGCGAACGATACCAATTAATCGGTGCTTTCTGGTCTTTGTGAGAGGGCTGCTCCTCTTCCGAAATTACTAGCGTCCGTCGTTAGTGTGAACGGTTTTTCGAAATCTGGGTATTGAAGTATGGGTTGTTTACAGAGTAGTGTTTTAGTCAATTCGAAGGATTTTACAAATTTCTGGTCTATTACAACAGATTTTTTTCCTTTCAGTTTTCGTGTCATTGATTTGGTTAACTTTGGGAAGTCTTTTATAAAATTTCTGTAGTATCCTAATGATCCTAAGAAAGATTTTATTTCTTTGGATTTTTTGGGACACGGAAAGTTTTTAATAGCTTCTATTTTTTTGGGATTTGGTTTTACTCCGTCTTGAGTGACAATCTATCTCTTTATGTAAGAAGTTACATTTAGATGGTGGCATCTTAAGGTTAGCCCTTTCTTGTTTATGGAAGACACCTTTTAAATTAGCCTTTTAAATTAGTTTCTATTAATGATGGGGAGAAAACTATTATATCATCTAAATAAACCAAACAGTTGTTGCCAATCAATTCCCCCAAAACGTTGTCTCTTTGGAAAGTAGCTGGAGCGTTTTTTAAACCAAAAGGCATTCTAGTAAATTAATAATGGCTATTTTTGATAATTTTTTCGTCTAACATTTTCGTTATCTGTCTACGCACTTTTTCTTTGTGTGCAAATGGATAACGATATGGTTTTTGTGTAAATGTGTATGGAGTCTGTTGTGGGGATATTGTGTTTAACTGCATTTGTGAAGGAAAGAGGTTTCATTAAAGTGTAAAGAAGGTTTGAGAATTGTCGTAGCATTTTAAAAGACTGCAAGTTTCTCTTCTGAGTTAAGGTGATCCGTTCCGTCTACTGCGTCTTTAAGTGGGGTGTGTGTTTTCATTAAATGAGATATATGAAAGTTTTCAGATTTTAATTTATAAATTTCGAGGGGTTTCTCCAGGTAGAACATTCGGTCTTGGTCCAACTCGTTAACTATTTCTAATATCCCTGAATTATTCTGTCCAGTATACAAGCCTCCAGTAATTGACACGTTTTTCCGGATTTTTGTATTTGGACAAATGAAATATCTATTATGTATTCCTACGTTTAATGGTAACCGGATTTTAGTGTGAGGAGGGATCGTATGTGTTTCGGTAGTGGAATTGTTTTCAAGAGAATTTTTTATTTTTGTGAACGGAGTTACTTATAAATGGTTCTAGAGGTTAATTTTTGCTTTAAGTTAGGAAATCTATTCCAAGTAGACCATTAAAATAGGGATGAAAAATGAGAAATATTGAATTCGTTAAATATTGTTTTTACTTGGATGTGGTTGTTTAATTTATACTGAGATGAAATTTCGACAAAAGGTGGGTCTATGAAGGAGTAGGTGGAGCCTGTATCAATAAGGAATTTTAGGATGTGTTTCGAGTCAATAGGTGAAGTTATTTCTATGAATGGTAGTGATAAGCCAGTTTGTTTGAATTGTTCCGGTAATTGGTACTGTCCCTATTATTATTGATTATCATAACGGTTGTTAGGGTTTCTGGAATTGTTGTCGTAGCGTTTTGAATAGGACCTGTCTCGATCGTGTGAGTTATCGCGTTGTTTGTAGTTAGTTTGAGAAAGCCTGTTCCGACTTACAGATCTGATAAGCTTTGTTCAAGGTGGTTGGTTTCCGGGATCAGACGACTGGCCTAAGTGGTTGCCTAAGGCCTATGAAAAATGCGTTCAGCTCAGTTTTTGGGTTTATCTGTAATACTATTATTTAGTGTTTGTGATAATAATGTATAAGGTACAAGTAAATATATATATGTTTTAGGTACCTCTAAATACTTTGCTTTATTAATGTCATTTATTTGTTATCGACTAAATGCTAAACTTTGCATTTTCAACCACTTCTGTTGTTGGCTATATGAATTTATTTTGTTTAATTATACCCTTGCAGGGTATTATAATTTCAGTCAGAAGTTTGCAACGCAGTGAAGGAGACATCTCCGACCCTATAAAGTATATATATTCTTGATCAGCATCAACAGCGAGTCGATCTAGCCATGCCGTCTGTACGTCTGTCCGTTTCTACGCAAACTCGTCCCTCAGTTTTGAAGCTATCGGAATGAAACTTTGCAGTTAGTCTTCTATATTCTCTCACTCGTACATATGTCGGAACGGGCCGGATCGGACGACTATATCATACAGCTGCCATAGGAACGACCGGTAATTTTTTTGATAAAAAATTATAACTTTGTCAATTTTCATCATATTTTCACCAATTATATATTTATATTTGCCTATTAATCATTATTCCAGAATTTCGATTTAAATTTCATGAAAATCGGACGACTATATCCTATAGCTGCCATAGGAACAATCAGGAAAATAATAGAGAAAATTATAACTTCGATGTTTCTTAACATATTTTCATCAAACTTGAGATTTAGTTACTTAATATTATTCCAGTTATTTCTTAAAAATTTAATGAAATCGGACGACTATATCCTATACCTGCCATAGGAACAATCAGGAAAGTAATAAAAACAAGAAAGGAAACTTACTTCGGCTTACCGAAGTTTATATACCCATACACTGGGAATGGAAATGGGTTCGGATTTCGTATGTGTATGTATATATGTATGTGCAGATATGTTGCCTTGTTTTATTTGTATATAGGTATATGTATATATGTGTGTGATTTATTGTGATTTGTTGTATTTTCCGTTGCTATCCGGTTGCACTTTATCTACGATAGATGATCACATACATTGGAGTCACATTGGAATTTGTAGATTTGTATGCAGATATGTGGACTTTTGTTTCATTGTATTTTTTGTTGCTATCCGAATGCACTTTATCTACGATAGATGGTCTCATACATTGGAGTCGCATTGAAATTCTATGAATTTTGTAGATTTTGTCACTGAGTCATAATTTATGTATATATTATATTTTATTTAAATATGAAATACAATTGGTCGTCAAATTTCGCTCTCAGTATGTAGTATCAGCGATTGACCTATCACCCTGTTTCTTTGTGTGTACTTTATTTGCGTTAAATGATCCCAGACGTCGAACACCGAGAGAAATTTGGGCATTTAGTATATATATATATATATAGCAATTGAATTTAAATTCTGGGTTTATATAAACTTCATCTGTGTTAGATGATATCATAAAAAAATTTGTGTCCCCATCTGTATGTATTGTGAGGAACCATCAGTCCCCCACATCTCATATGAATATAGTGTAAATAATAGTTAGGATAAATTGGGATTTAGGGTCGACATAAGATAGGATTAGGATAGATTACGGTAGATTAGGGTAAAATTAGGGCATGAGCACGCAAGACCCTCGGAGGGCAAATGTATATAGTTAGAATAGGTAGCTAGGGGCACCCACCGCCACATCAACACGCACCCGGCAGGCTTGGCGACCCGAGCCCTGTGCGCACCACCCACGTCAAAAAGCCAACCACAACGCCGAGACGCCGCCTCGACCATCGCCTACGGACGCCAGCCACGGATGGCTCCCACACGGTACATCATACATACCGTCGACCGCGCGCGCACCCACAGGCCACGCCGGCCAACGAAAGCGTCATCACTAGCACGCAACCGACAAAATGCACAGAGGCAAAGTCGCGCGCATACCCGACAAAAGCCCAGAAGCAGTCGCGTACATGGCACGTACATACATACGTACGCTCGCCATACGTACAAACATATATGCAGGGCCCGCGATCAACAACGATCACCCTACATACATACATGGCCGAGCCAACACAAAGCTCGCCATGCACGGCCGCTCTCAGCAGCCGGCATACATACATACATGGCCGAGCGTTAAAAGCTAGCCATTTGCGGCCGCTCTCTACAGTCGCCACACACTCACGGTAGAGCCACACACTGGCAGAGCCACACACACGGCAGAGCCAACACACATCGGCAGAGCCACACACACGGCAGAGCCAACACACACGGCAGAGCCACACACAAGGCAGAGCCACACACCGGCAGAGAGAACACACACACTGATTTTAGTGATGAACGGACATGTTTTTTTTCCCGCGCTCCTCTAATTTGAACTCCGTATCCACATAGCAAGTGCAAAAGTGCTGGAAAAAAAACCAAATTGGTAATCCCGTGACCTCCAAGATTCGGGTACGTACTAGGCGCAGGCCGGGATCCCTGAAGGAGTTTAGCGCTCAGACCTGCCATACAGACTTGTTGGCCAGGGGGCTCCCCCCTCCCGCCGGAACGGTCTTGTAGGTCAGGGGGTCCTCCCCCCGCCACTCTCCACGGGCACTCACCAAGCGTCTCGCCCAAAGTTTCCCGCTCACAGCATCCACCGACACACATTTTCCATCGCGATCAGCTGATCGCAGTGTTGGTTAGTGTCGCTGCTAACAGAGCTGCGCATAACAGCGCGCAGAACTCATAACAGTACGATAACAGCGGTTATCGGGCGTTATCAAAGGCCCGGCGGTTAATATCCGCGGCTAATTAGAATTTGAATTTGAATTTATAAATCCAAAAACCCAAACAGCCGAGGAAACAGATCCTCTAGCCCACCCTGATCTTGGGGAGGACTAAGAGGACAAAGAGCAAAAGGCCCTGGATATGGCCAACTCCCAACCCCTCCGCCGCGGCGGCGCTATATTAAACGGGGCTCTGGGGACCGAGTCGGAGCGGTATAACTCCAACGAAGCAAATATTGGGAGAAACCCCAGTATCTCGAAGAACCCTCAACCGGAGCAGTTGCCAAAGAATCGCGACATTATGCCCGCGGGACGGGATGATGAAACGCAGGCGCTGGCAATAGCCAGGGCAGAAGAGGAACTTCTCAAAAAGTTTATACTATAGAAGCAGAGGGTCCAGCGGTCGCCCCCTACAACGGCACACACGGACGAAACGCACCCAGTGTCAGCTCCTCCCAAGGTCCAGGGGCAAATGTTTGTCTTCGGCGGGAACGAGGACGAACAGATCACTCCCAAAAGAAGCCGGGACATATCCAGCCCCGATGGGAACTCAAATGGCGCATAAAAGAAGCAGCGGGTCCATAAAAGCGCATATGAGCTAGCAGAGGACCTGGGCAAAAGGCTCGAGGAAATGATCAGCAAGTTCACCGATACTAAGAGCAACAACAAAAAGGTGGTCCGCCATGTCACGCAGGCCACTATCGACTCGCTGCAAGCGATGAAGAGCCTGCAACTGGAGCTCAGCGACAGGCTCTCCAAGGAGTCCCACAAAGGCGGTAGTGTGACGAGCACATCCCAGCAGACCACACCCTCGGTAACAGGTGTAGCCCAGAAAACACCAACTCATGAGAAGCCGGACACCGCAAGGGAAGGCGAAACCCACTCTGGCAGAAGGTCCTGCCAAAAAGCAGGAGGCCGCAAGGAGCAAGCTCGAGCGAGGGTAAGGAGCGCGCTGCTCAGAAGGCAAGGGATAAGAGCCAGCGGCCCGACGCCATTCTCATAAAATGCAGCGAAGGATCGTATGCGAATATGCTGAAGATGGTCAATACTGAGCCTACTCTCCAGAGCCTTAAGGAGAAGGTTCAAGGCATCCGAAGGACAGCCAACGGCGGACTGCTGCTCAGGATGCAGAAACCCTCCGACCCGTCAATGCAGCAGCTACACCCTGCCATCCAGGCCGCCATTTCGGGCAAAGCCGAGGTGGCAGTTATGCAGGAGATGGTTCAACTGGAAATCCGCGATCTAGACGAGCAATATATGCGGAGGAGGAAAGTGACATACCAGGATCCAAATAGCGACGGTCAGTCTCCAACCGGAGCATGCCCAAAGACTACTCAAAAAGGGTAAAATCAGGATTGGCTGGGTTATTTGCCGCATCAAGCAAAAGACAGAACCGAGAAGGTGCTTTAAATGCATGGCGTTTGGACACACACAGACTACCAAGGCCACTCAAGAAGCCTGCTTCAGGTGCGGAGAAAAAGGGCACAAACACAACAAGTGCTCGCAGGGCAAACCCAAGTGCATAATATGCACCAGGGCTGGGAAATCCAGTAGAGACGCCGAACACTCGACTCTGAGCAGGTCCTGCCCTAAGTATCGGAAGGCGGCCAGCAACAGCCACAATGGTTAAGTTCCTGCAGCTTAACCTGAACCACTGCAGAGCAGCCCAGGACCTGCTCTCCCAGACGGTCGCTGAGCAAAAAGTGGACGTTGCGCTGCTGAGCGAACCATACAGGGCAAAACCAGAAGATGTCTGGCACCAGAGCGCAGATGGCGGATCAGCCATTTGGAGCTGCGGACAGCTGCAGGGATACATATCCCAAAGAGCATCCAGAAATGGATGCGCCAGAGCGAGAT
Source organism: Drosophila truncata (assembly GCA_008042515.1). Lineage (NCBI taxonomy): Eukaryota > Metazoa > Arthropoda > Insecta > Diptera > Drosophilidae > Drosophila > Drosophila truncata. The sequence goes on from VNJQ01004505.1 coordinate 8,790, forward strand.
ACCAGGACATTACTGTGTATAGCTGCTACATAGCGCCGAGTGTACACATTGACACGTTCAGGGAAATTGTCCAAGAGATCGCCCAGGATGCGCAGGGAAGGTCACCGGCTCTTATTGCTGGCGACTTTAATGCATGGTCCACAGAGTGGGGTAGCTCCCGAACGACTCCACGGGGGACTATACTGCTTGACGCGCTGGCGCCGCTAAATGTCTGTCTCCTCAATGATGGACTCAGATGTACATTCAGCAAGGCAGGCCGGGAGTCGACCATAGACCTGACCTTCGCAAGCCCGGAACTGACCAGGATCTGTGTCTGGAGAGTCACAGACATATACACGCACAGCGACCTCGCAGCGATCCTCACGCAAATCACGCTCAGAATGCCTGCACCAATAGGCCGGAAAGTAACCTACAAGGTGCACAACCTGGACACAGGGGTACTACTTGCCCACATGGACGGCGTCTGCACCGACGCTGAAGCCAACCCGAGGGCGGAGCAAATAGCCGCGAGGATCAAGGCAGCCTGCGACGCCGCAATGGAAAAAGCCGTCAAAGGAGGAAATGAACGGAGGCCAATACCATGGGGGAACGAGGAGATTGCCGAAGCCAGGCGATTCTGCCTATCTGCCAGGCGCAAGTGCCAGAGGAGCAGAGGGCGAGCAACCCAGGAGCAATGCGAGCTGCACTTCAAAGCAAGGAGAAAGGCGCTAAAGACCGCCATCAGGACCAGTAAGGCAAGGTGCTTCCAAGCACTGTGCGATGCGGCCGATGCGGAACCATTCCGATCGGCCTACAGGATGGTAAGGGGTAAGCTTAATAGGCAACCCACTCCTACCTGCCATGTCCAGCTGGAGTCTATAGTGTTCACGCTGTTTCCTGCGCAGCCGCCAATAACCCATCCGGACACAGAAGAGGGAGAAGTAGTTCCAACCTGCGAGGCCGAAGTCCTGGCAGCAATAGACACCATAAAGACATCCAAAGCCCCCGGGCCGGATGGAATCCCCAACGTCGCGCTCAAAACAATAATGACGGCATTCCCGAATCTATTTGTGGAGCTGTACAACATGTGCCTCACCCAGCGGAAGTTTCCCAATGATTGGAAACGCCAATCGCTGGTGCTCATCCCGAAACCAGGAAAGCAGGACGAAAACCCGTCCTCATTCAGACCGCTGTACATGCTCGACACGCTGGGCAAGGTATTTGAGCGCATCAGGCAGATGCAGAGCTACAGGCTCTCCAACGCAGAGGGATCCCTCTGATAGCGGACTACTTTAATGACCGCGTACTCATGTACAGCTCGGACGTCGGAAGTCACGAGTATTAGGTAACAGGAGGAGTACCCCAAGGGTCAGTACTGGGACCAATGCTCTGGAACGTCATGTACGATGACGTACTCAGACTGGGCCTACCAGACGACTGCACAGTGGTGGGTTTTTTCTGACGACATTGCACTGGTAACGGTCGCAAAGCACCTCGGCGATGCAACCCACAAAGCCAGCAGCTCAATCGACGCTTTGACGAGATGGCTTACAAGCAACGGGCTCGCGTTTCCTGAGCACAAAACCGAGGCGGTGCTCATAAGCAGCAGAAAGGTGGTAGAAAGGGCACAGATTAGAGTGGGCTCAACCACTATTGAGTCAAGCCCTGCCATTAAATACCTCGGGGTTATGATCGACCATAGGCTCTCATTCAAAAACCACCTGGCGTATGCAGCCTCCAAAGCCTCCAGGACAACTTCGGCCATCGCCAGAATAGTGGCCAACACGCGAGGGCCAAAGCAACTCAGCAGGCGTCTTATCTCCACTGTAGTTTCCTTGACGATCCTCTACGCAGCACCGATATGGGCCGACGCAATGCAAACGGAATCGTACAGCCAGCAGTGCAAGTCCGTGTACAGACGATGTGCCTTGCGCATAGCAAGTTGCTATTGCACGGTATCCGACGAAGCCGCCCTTGTAGTCGCAGGAACGATACCGATCGATCTTCTAGCAGCAGAGAGAAGGACGGGACACACCGGCAGCAGTTCCCAGAGGGCTTGTACCTTAGAAGCCTGGCAGCGGAGATGGAGCACGGCAAACACTGGACGATGGACGCATAGGCTGATCCTCAGCCTGGTACTCTGGGTCGCAAGAAGACATGGACAGGTGGACTTTTACGTCACGCAGATGATCACCGGCCACGGATGCTTCAAATGCTTCTGCAAGTACAAGCATGAGGAAGACCCCTACTGCGACCATTGTGGAGGTCCAAACATAGAGGACGCGGAGCATGCATTCTTTCGATGCCATCTCTATACGAGTACACGTGCAGTCACAGAAGCACCGGTGAACTGCCAACTAACACCCGAGAGTATCATACCCTTTATGCTACGCAGTCCATCCAACTTGAGTGCTGTCGCCAACATGGCAGCGACAATTTTGAAGGATCTGAAGCGCCGGGAACAGACCCGACGTGCCGAGAGCACGAGCTGAGCGGCAAGCTAACCGCCGTCTGCCCCCGCGAAGTATAGCCTTACGGCAGTCCCGCGGGAGCGGAATCATTTCTATCTTCTCTTCTCTCTCTTTCCTTGTTGTTATAAGCCCACTCCACACTGTCAACCTTCCCATTAAGCATCTATGTATAATAAAAAAAAAAAAAAAAAAGAGGCCTG
>VNJQ01004507.1:0-24098 GCA_008042515.1 Drosophila truncata
TTTACATAAACTTATACATGGTGATGTGGAGAGCCCCTACCTACTAGGCCTTCTCAACTTCCATGTTCCCCGTTTAACATCTCGAACTCATATCCCTTTAGTAGTTAACCACTGTAGGCGAGAGTTTGAAGTGCATGAACCCTTTAGGGTTTTATGTACTGATTACAATCGTCTTTTTAACAGTATAGATGGCTTTGAAAGCCTTCAAAGACTAAAGACCGTATTGCTTGTAGAATTAGCCAGAATTGTAACTTAATTTTTCCTCGTTCTATTATCTATTTTCTTTCTCTCGCCTCTATCTAGAACGCGTTCGTGCCGTACGTCACACGGTTGCGCCCCTCGGTCGGTTGGGCGGGAGGTGGGCGTGGGACCTCGCGCGTAAAACAAAAAAAAAAAAAAACAAGAAAGGAAGCTAACTTCGGTTCGCCGAAGTTTATATACCCTTGCAGATTGCAGTTGAACTATAAAATTAAAGTCGAAATTCTGAAATAATAATAAGTGGTCAATTCCCAAATTTGATTAAAATATTTTGAGAAATAGCGAAACTATGAATTTTTTATTATTACCCTGATTGTTCCTATGACAACTATGGGATATAGTCGTCTAATTTTCATGAAATTAAAACTAAGATTCTCAAACAATATTAAGTGGCCAAATCTCAAATTTGATGAAAATATGTTGAGAAACAGCGAAGTTAGAATATTTTCTATTATTTTCCTGATTGTTCCTATGGCAGCTATAGGATATAGTCAGCCGATTTTCATGAAATTAAAACTAAAATTCTGAAAGAATATTAAGTGGCCAAATCTCAAATTTGATGAAAATATGTTAAGAAGCTGCGGAGTTATGATTTTTTTTATTATTTTTCTGATTGTTCCTATGAGAGCTATAGGATATAGTCGTCCGATTTTCATGAAATTAAAACCGAAATTCTAAATTAATAATTAATGGCCAAATATCAAATTTGGTGGAATTTAATTAAAAACTGACAAAGTTATAATTTTTTTTCGAAAGTTTTACCGATCGTTCCTATGGCAGCTATATGATATAGTTGTCCGATCCGGCCCGTTCCGACATATTTACGAGTGAGAGTATATAGAAGACTAACTGCAAAGTTTCATTCAGATAGCTTTAAAACTGAGGGACTAGTTTGCGTAGAAACGGACAGACAGACAGACAGACAGACAGACAGACAGACAGACAGACGGACAGACCGACAGACGGACATGGCTAGATCGACTCGGCTGTTGATGCTGATCAAGAATATATATACTTTATAGGGTCGGAGATGTCTCCTTCACTGCGTTGCAAACTTCTGACTGAAACTATAATACCCTGCAAGGGTATAAAAAGAAATCACTTCTCAGTCGCAGATAGAGCGTGGAACGATGAGCACGGTTGCGTTTCTTCGCGTTGTGCTCTCGTTTCTGTGTATGTGTTAATATGTGTACCAGCGCTCGAACGTTTGTATGCGTGTGGAAAAGTCATGCAAAGTCTTTTTCGCAGATCTTGAACGGCCATTAGTAATCTAAATTTTATTACTACCTATTTTAATTTTAGTTTGACCAGCCAGCAATTATTTTATTATTGTATAATAATTATTTTATTATTGCATTCCAATTGTTTTAAAATATTTTTATTTGTTTCAGTACATTTGCAAATTTATAAAAACAAAATTAATTGTAAACTGGAAAATAATAGATTTATGGCAAATTTATCACATTACTTTCAACTATGAACAGAATTACTCACAATACACGCTAAATCGTCTTCTGTTGAGGTAGGTTCTCAAAGTTGACCGAATGCGTGTTTCATGTTCATATGTTGTTAATTTGCAATATATCGATTTTGTTATGGTACATATATATATTATTTTAATTATTTCGCCGCTCGAATTTGCTCCCGATTATAAAATACATTGCGTACATATAATCGGTACCCAGGAAACACCACGAGGAGGCCATTGTAATAACAATGCGGCCATCAAAAGATGACCTCCGAGTCGACTTGAGATAATTAAACGTAGTTTAAGAATCTCCTTGTTCCCCAATAAAAAAAAAACGAATAATATTAATAATATTAATAATGATATTAATAATAATAATAATAATAATAATAATAATAATAATAATAATAATAATAATAATAATAATAATAATAACAATAATAATAATAATAATAATATAAAAATAATTATAATAAGAAAAATTATAGTAAAAGACATGCAATAAATATATCTTAAATTATCCAAAATAACATGCATAAAAATAATTCAAAATAATAAGTGAGTTAGATTTGTTCTTAGGACTTTAATATGTCTATTTTTCTTATGCTTTTCAGCCTCTCAGATCCGCCACATAATTTTTCGGTGAGCCATAAACTATTTTTCCTAAGAAGGATGAGTAGAAAATAATTTAAAATGTGCTTTCTGTGTTCATAACAATTATCATCTTCCGAATACCATTTTGAGTATTTATCTTCGGTTTCCGCCTGCGCAATATGGTTTCTTTAATATTTCTAGCATGAGGAAATTCTTCAAAAAATGTGTGAAATATATTATAATGCCGCTTAATAAGTTCAAAAAAATCGTCCTGTGGGGCTTTTAGTTTCAAATTATTGTTTGTATTTCTGTAATTTTTGTTGAATAAAAAAAGTTCGGATTGCTGAAAATTTACTAATTCATCTTTTGTGAGCATCTTGCAGGTATCGCAATTAAATTTCTGTTGGGATTTAAATAGCACAAATCCTGTAAAATATCTTAATGCATTTTCACTTGCTACGCTCATGGCAAGTGTGGCGGTTTCGTTATCGTCCATAATTCCCATTTCGTCTGATTGTGGTTCAAAACAAATATCTATATCTTTACAAGACACCTGTTCTTTGTCATTTAGATCGGCAGCCTGTTCCTCATTTACGTTTTCAACTGCATTAATAATCATTTCATCATCATCTGGCTCGCAGTTTCCAGTGGTTCTTTTAGAAGAGATGACCTTCATTGACAACATTTTTGAAATTATGGCATTGAACTCGAATAGCATTGGATTGTTGTTTGTGCTGTTTTTGACTGTTTGGCTGTTTGACTTCTCTATGTATTTCTTGCTTAGTGCTATTACTCAACATATTTTATTTAAATGTGAGATTTTGCCACATTTTATTTTTTTCAAAATTTCGTTTTTAGTTTTTCAGTTCAATTGCAATCTGCAAGGGTATATAAACTTCGGGGAGCCGAATTTCCATTTTTGTACACCTTAGCAGTGCAGCAGCTGAAAGATCGTTTTCCGTTAACCGAAAACGAAATAAACTGGAGCCAGAATCGGTTGATAGTTTTTTTTTATACCCTTGCAGGGTATTATAGTTTCAGTCAGAAGTTTGCAACGCAGTGAAGGAAACATCTCCGACCCTATAAAGTATATATATTCTTGATCAGCATCAACAGCCGAGTCGATCTAGCCATGTCCGTCTGTCCGTCCGTCCGTTTCTACGCAAACTAGTCCCTCAGTTTTAAAGCTAAAACCGAAATTCTTGAATAATAATTAGTGTCCAAATATCAAATTTGATGGAATTGTGTTGAAAACTGACAAGGTCATATTTTTTTTTCGAAAATTTTTCTGTTCGTTCCTATGGCGTCTATATGATATAGTCGTCTGATCCGGCCCGTTCCGACATATGTACGAGTGAGAGTATATAGAAGACTAACTGCAAAGTTTCATTCAGATAGCTTTAAAACTGAGGGACTAGTTTGCCTGGAAACGGACAGACAGACGGACAGACGGACATACGGACAAACGGACAGACGGACATACGGACAAACGGACAGACGGACATGGCTAGATCGACTCGGCTCTTGATGCTGATCAAGGATATACCTAACTTCGCTGTTTCTCAACATATTTTCACCAAATGAGATTTGGCCCTTAATATTATTTAAGAATCTTAGTTTTAATATTATGAAAACCAGACGACTATATCCTATAGCTGCCATAGGAACAATCAGGGTAATAATAAAAAATGCATAGTTTCGTTATTTCTCAAAATATTTTAATCAAATTTGGGATTTGGCCACTTATTATTATTTCAGAATTTTTGTTTGAATTTCATGAAAATCAGACGACTATATCCTATAGCTGCCATACGAACAATCAGGGTAATAATTAAAAAAAAATCCTAACTTCACCATTTCTCAAAATATTTTAATCAAATTTGGGATTTGGCCACTTATTATTATTTCAGAATTTCGATTTTAATTTTATAGTTCAATTGCAATCTGCAAGGGTATATAAACTTCGGTGAGCCGAAGTTAGCTTTCTTTCTTGTTGTGTAATAACTTGGCTAAAAACCATCGGAGCTACATTGTGTTCTTCTTAGTTCCCGTTCACTTCGCGTGAATTTAATCTCTTTTATTTTCACAATTTAATTGTGCTGCAGTGATTGTTTTTCTAAACCTGTAAGAAGGTAATTTCTTCCTGCGATCTCACCATCGGCTGTTGGTTGTGCGACAACATTTTGCATGCAAAGTGCATTGGAGTTGCCGGCCGGACGGTTGATGACGAGGAAAAATATCGGCTTACGTTACTGTTGTGAGCCCTGTCGTGAACTTGAAAGGGAAATGTTGACTTTCATGAGGCAGACCAAGGGCGGTTTTAAGGAGGTGTTATCGAGTTTTCATAAAACTCATAACATGTTCTTAGCGCTTGATGAGCAATTTAATAGCCTCACGCTATTAAATGAGTCTCCTAGGCGCAAACAAACTGCAAATGGTGTGCAGCATGTTGACGGATTCCTGCAACCCGCGGCGGGCTCTCAGCAACAGGCTCCCTCGTTACAGCCCTCGACCTCAGAATTAACTCCGAATATCCGAATGTGCCGTGGGACTGACCGTTCCCCCGGTAATATCAGCTTCATCCCCTAGGGGATCACAAATTTTGACCCCCCATAGCCCCGTCTATTTAACCCCCCAGGGTATAAGGGCCGGACCACCGGCCGATAATGGCACGACAGATACTCAGTCTGTCTTTCCAAATGCCCTTATTGCAATCCCACCTACGAAACAGATATTTGTTTCGCGGCTCTCCCCTGGTCAAGCATCCGAAGATGTCATTGCCTTTGTACGAGGCAAAGTTAGAGCCGAAAATTTAAAGGTTAAGGTGGAAAAATTAAAATTTTCTTACGCTAGGGACATCTCATCTTTCAAAATAAATGTCCCAAACGAATTTTTTGGCACGAGTATGTGGTTGTCAAAGAATATGAAGCTAAGAAGAAGAAACGGCCTGTTGGAATAAGGCTTCCCAAGCCTGATGTGACCACTGCACCATCTACGTCCTCCCACCCTGTCCAAAAAAACTAATCACCTCTCTGTCAATCTCCTATCAGAATGCAAGAGGCTTACGTAGTAAGCTGCCGAAATTGGCATTCGCCTCCCATGTTATTGTGCTCACAGAAACCTTGTTAAAGCCGGAGATTCTAAGCTCCGAAGTTTTTCCAGCTGCGTTCACGATTTATCGGCTAGATCACCCTGTCAGGCGCGGGGGTGGGGTCCTCATAGCGGTTAACTCCACTCTCACGTCAGAATTAGTAACTTTCGAGGAATACAGCTATGTTGAATTCCTTTGTGTAATGCTATTATTCAATGGTAGCTCTATTTTTATTACATGTTCCTCCATTGTCGGAACTTCATATTTTTTGGAACCACCTTTCCGCCGTTCGGATGGTTTCCAACAGACTTTCTGACAGGTACCATTTAGGAGTCCTAGGTGATTTTAATATCCCTGGGGCTATTTGGTCCATAAATAACTCGTCTAACACACTGCAATCTTCAACACAACATGATTTTCTTTCTGGCTTGTTCGACATTTCACTATTTCAAGTCAACCATGTACGAAATTCCTTAGGGCGCTTTCTTGATCTTTGTTTTGTCTTTGATCCGGCAAGAGTTAGTTTAGCGAGGGTTGCGCCGCTGACGCAACCTGAAGATCCCTATCATCCGACTTTCGATGTGACACTCGACATTGGTGCTGATATACAGAATATATCCGATCGTCCAGACAAAAGAGTCTACTGCTTTCGCAAGTCGGACTTCGACCGGCTGAATAATTTTATTTATGATTTTGACTGGTCCGATTTACGCATGTGCACTGACATGGCTGATGTCGTGGATATTTTTTACAATGCCATGAATTTAATTTTCTCTGAATGTGTTCCGTTATACTATCCCTCAATTTCGAATAAACCTCCTTCGTTCACTAGAGATTTGAGTCGCCTAAAAAATTTAAAGTCTCGGCTTTACGCTAACTTTAAAAAATCCGTGTCTCGCAGTGACCTTTTCAGTCCAACTTTAAACGAAAGCTCTCTTCTAATTGATCTTCATCGTGTTTAGCCAGTTTATTTGCCGGGTCCCGTGCCGGGTATTGTGCCGATGCCCTGTGCTCTCCCCTTCTGAAATTGTTTACCTTATCCCTAGAAACCACCCTTTCCCCTTATCTGGAAAGAATTATTTGTTATTCCTCTCCACAAAAAAGGTAACAAATCGGTGGCCAACAACTATAGAGGAATCTCTAAGTTATCGGCCATCCCCAAACTCTTTAAAAATATTATTACTCCACATTTGCAGCACCTTTGTAGATCAGTAATTTCTCCATGTCAGCATGGATTTATTAAGCGAAGATCAACAACTACGAACCTTTTGGAGCTGACTTCCTTCATTATAAGGGGCTTCCATAATAACCTTCAAACAGATGTAATTTATACTGACTTCAGCAAAGCATTTGATTCTCTTCTCCTCAGGAAACTCGCTTTAATGGGATTTCTAATTGATCTTCTTAGGATCTTACGAAACTAGATCTCTAGTTATCTGACTGACAGGACGCAAAAAGTCCTCTTTAAAAATAACTTATCTAATGTTCTTCGGTTCAACTCCGGTGTCCCGCAAGGGAGCCACTTGGTTCCCTTATTGTTATTTATTAACGATCTGCCCGAAGTTTTGACTAACTCTTGAGTACTTATGTATGCGGATGATGTCAAGCTTTGTGTGCAATATAAGGACGTCGCTTGCCAGTCTGATTTACAAACGGATCTTGATAACTTCCAAACTTCAATAATTTCACATGTAGATAGTCTTCATAAACTAAATACTTTAATCCTAACACACTTAGTACGCATGCAAACATTCAGGCAGCACGCCGGTAGTTTATTTCCTCGTATTCTTTTCTATATTTTCCATCGCGACTACTAATAATATGTTAAAAAGCTGCGGAGTTATGATTTTTTTATTACTTTCCTGATTGTTCCTATGACATATATACGTTATAGTCGTCCGATTTTAATAAAATTAAAATTAAATTAAATTAAATTATATTTTCTTTTCGAAAATTTTACCGTTATATTTATGGCAGGTATATGATATAGTCGTCCGATCCGGTCCGTTCCGACATATGTACGAGTGAGAGTATATAGTAGATAGCTTCAAAACTGAGGGACAAGTTTGCGTAGAAACGGAGAGACCGGCAGACGGACATGGCTAGATCGACTCGGCTGTTGATGCTGATCAAGAATATATATACTTTATAGGGTCGGAAATGTCTCCTTCACTGCGTTGCAAACTTCTGACTGAAACTATAATACCCTGCAAGAGTATAAAAACGCTTCCAGAGTACCTCTGGACTTTTATACTGTAACTAATGCATTTTACTTTTTTTAAATCGAGTGACTTTGTGGGCAGTTATCACGTACACCGTAAATCAACTTAAGTTGAAGGCGGCTCGGGAGATGCTCTCTACCTCCTAAATCTGTTAATGTTTCTTAATAAAAATTTCCGTAAAAACTTGTTAAAATGTTTTTTTAGTTTATGGCTTTTAAATTATAACGCTATATTTATACGTTTCGCCACAAACATTTTTCGAAAAGTGACATATTTTGCACCGAATTAACCCGTTCGTTCTAATGCCTAGATGGGCAAGCCTATGGCTCATCGTGCTCTCGCTGCTCCCTCCGTTATTCGTAAATTTTGGCGCCAGCAAGACGCACAAGTAGATCCCGTCGCGTGCTCAGCGAGGCGTGAAGATTTACAAAAACAATGCCACACAAATTCGGAGGCGGTTGCGGACCCAACGCCGCGATCCCGAATTTGCAACAACAAAAACTAAGCGTTGGGCCTCGCACATGCAACTCAAAACAAAAACAATTTGGGCAGTTGTCGTCGACTTCTGCACAGCCAAAAAATGTGTAAGTTTTCCTTAGTCTTTTTCTGAAGTCAGTCACGAATGCATTTGAAAAATGGATAAAGGAATTGAAAGTACTGAAACTGTTTTTGACAGTGTACTCCCTTCGCTCGCACATTCTGTCTGGCTCGTGGCAGCGAGGGATCGCGACGGTGGTGGTTGTTGTTGCAATTTTTGTCAGGCCGAGCTACTGCTCAGTCCGTTAGATTTCGTGCCCTTCCCTGTTCTAATGTATGCATGTTGAAAATCCTAGTCTTGTTTTATTGTTTGACTTATACGGGGGTGCCACAGAAATCGCTTCCGCTAAATTTCACTTGAATTTCATTCCGCGGTGACACAGCCAATCCGCGGAAGTATTTTGCGCTGAATGAATCGGCGCTCAATCAGCGCTAAATCCGCTAAAGTGTAGTGGTGCCAACTCGTTTGATTCTGTTTTTCGAAGTCAGGGTCAGCGATGCCAACTCTTATAATTTTACGCGCCAAAAATTGAAATTTTTATTTTGTTTTTATTAGCTGTTTAAATTAATTAGCTATACATAATTAAATTTAAATATTTAAATTAAATTTTAAATTAATAAAACCCGTTTCTCTGCAATGATAAAATATAAAATAATGTTAAACGAACATTAGGGAAATTTGAATTTGAGAGGGCTGCCACCCTCAGCAGCCAAGTTCCCCTGATACACTATCAGGGGTGCCACAGAAATCACTAGGGATTTTGCTTTCCGCGGAAACCATTTCCGCGCAAATATTTCCGCGGTGCCACAGCACTTCGAGTGATTTCATTTTTTAGCATGTTAGCAAACCTTTTCGAACTTGGCTGCTGAGGGTGGCAGCCCTCTCAAATTCAAATTTCCCAAATGTTCGTTCAACATTAGTTTATATTTTATCATTGCAGAGCAACGGGTTTTATTAATTTAAAATTTAATTTAAATATTTAAATTTATTTATGTATAGCTAATTAATTTAAACAGCTAATAAAAACAAAATAAAAAGTAAAATTATAAGAGTTGGCATCGCTGACCCTGACTTCGAAAAACAGAATCAAACGAGTTGGCAGCACTACACTTTAGCGGATTTAGCGCTGATTGAGCGCTGATTTATTTAGCGCAAAATACTTCCGCGGATTGGCTGTGGCATCGCGGAATGAAATTGAAGTGAAATTTAGCGGAAGCGATTTCTGTGGCACCCCCGTACGTTTCTTGAAAATTTGAAGCCATTTGATAATAAGAGAAAAAATGCCAAGGCCAAATGTAAACAAAGTCAAATGGTACAGTTTTGCACTCCGGTTATTTTTTAACAAATATTTTTATTAAAAATTTTGTAAGTTGTAAGTCGACTGCCCATTTAAGTTTTTTAGTTTTCCTAAGTAGTTTGGCATATTCTGGCTATAGCATTGCACTAATTCCATCTTTCAACTTAGAGGAATTGTATAATTGTATACAATTATATAAATTATAAATTGTATATTTGTATTATAAATTGTATATTTGTATTATAAATTCTATATTTATATTCGACTCGGCTGTTGATGCTGATTTTCTGTTTGAATTAAATCTGTTTAATATTATTTTTATGACTTTGGTCGTATGTTAAGATTTGTCTGTTTTAGTGCAATATTAAGATATTTCATTCTTATATTCAGATTTTATTAAATCTTAAATTGTAGATAATTTATTCAACTTAAAAAACTTAAAATGGAAAGTTTTTTTCCACCTTTTAAAACCGCTGGAAAGAGTAAATAACATTTGGCGTAGGTTTCGTCTTACCCTTTCCAGCTTTCAAAGAATTTGGTTTTTGGATTATGTTAAATAAGATCCCATAACAAATTCGATTTTATCCATTTTTTGGGAATACCATGATAATGCACTCACTTTTAACTGCAGCTCATAAGTACTTGAATAAAAAACAAATTAGTCTAAAGAATAAGTATCGAAACCCTGGTTTAGAGAGGCAAAGGGCAGCTCCTCCGTCAATTTTCTTGGACTCGGAGATGCGGCTAACAAATTTAAAGTTGAATGCCGTTAACTACAAAATGAAATTGGCTGTTCAGTGGTATTCAGCTTTTCTGCCAACTTTTCGCCTCAGATGCAGGTCCACTGCTACTGGCAATGGAATCACAATGCCCAATCAATGAGACCTCATTAAATTTTATACGTGATCGCCAGAGGAAGGAGCGAAGAAGTTGTCTATCCACTAAGTGCCGGGTGGTAGGTATCCAAAGGTTAATCACCGACTGTTTAATATGCAGTAGCAGACACTAGCTCAACTGTGCAACGGCTGCCTCAAATACCTCTCATTCTTCCCCAAGAAAGGCAGTTACGATTGCTTACGAAACCTCATTAAATTTGTTACTTAATTAGTTTGATATCCCGTAACCATTCGCAATTTTCGCATACGTTGTTTGAACTTCGAACTGTCAATAGTTTCTTATTACACAAGAATCTTAAATATGCAAATATACATAACTTCTCCTCAATTTGTATGCATAATAACTCCTCAATGCACAATGAATCGCTGCATATGTACATATATCTTTTTTTTCCTAAATACCGAACCTAAACCTTAAACTCCTTAAGAGCTACCCCAGGATCTGTTATTTTACGGCAGGATAAATAGATGCAGATATTTTTTTAAACTGCAACTATTAACCTACTGAGTTCCTGATTCTCAACAAAACAATTGTTGAAACGCCAAGTCGTAGTTTTGCGGTCGATAAATAGTTAACTCGCAGGGTTATGGTTATGTCAAATCATAATGCTGATGGTTACTGTTATTGCGCATTCGATTACCGGCCAGATGAGCTATCGTACTATACCCATTTGAAATAAAGGAAATCCGAACGAGTGGCTCTCGCACGATGTCCTCATGGAGCCTTAATGGATTTCATACGTGATAAGATCTCTCGCTTCAGCTGACAATTTACATTTTCGACATTGCTATTCTCGGGGCGCTATATCCGGCCGCAGGTCCAGCTAGCAGTGTTTGACATATTTCCTCATGGGCCTCGCTTCGGTTGACGGACATATTTTTACCGTCGACTCGAGAGGATACTGAGGAATTGGCAGGCTTTAAATTAATCTCACCCTTTAGCCCATCGCGTGGCACACGTTTAAATAAAACGACCGCTGCTCGAATATAGCCTCGTCGACCTTCGTCCAGACGTCAGCGCCTGGCAGTGCCCACCTGACAGTGACGTTGACTTGTTGACTGACAATAAATGCGAGCACCTATCAAAGTTTGCAAATTCATTCCAGATGTTAACATTCACATTGGAAGCCATTTCACACAAATTTCACGTCTGTTTACTCAAAAGCAGCTACTGGTGCTGTCGTGGAACGGTGGCAGCTGGCAGTTGGCAGTTGGCTTGTAATATATTTTGGCATTTACTGTTGCAAAGGAGAAATTAAGCTCATCCCAGGCCATGCGGAATTGCGAAGGACGTTATCAGCTGTGTGCCCTTTCATATCGCCTTTCGCCTGGTCTTAGGAAATCAATGTAAACCGCCAAATAGAAACCTGTTTGATAATTCATTTGATTTATGATTCACAAACCAATATCCTGTCCCTATCTATATTTCAGATATTTTACAATGTCTGATAATTATCTAATGACAAGGGTCCCAGTAATTGCGCAAGACTTCGAAGCTTGGTATAATCTTGCTTCATTTTGCTTTGACTAAATTCCGTACAAGAGCAAAAAAATTTTCTTTGCAACATTATTGGTTCCATTCAGAACAACAAAGAGTCAACTTGTCAAAATGCTTGAAAGCACTTAAAACTTTTACTGTTTGCGTATAGTTGCGGTGTTAGGGAATTTTTCCACAATATTTGCTACGGAAAAGTCCGCCCAGGCTTGTCCACTGTTGCCACTGGATACTTGGCAAAGACCGTGGTCTCCTCGTGCGCCTATTTCGCACTTTCCTTTTCGTAGAGCAAACAATAAAAAAATGGGGAAGAGAAAAAAAAAGTTGTTGCCAACGCTGCTAAGTTTGCCACATACCCCAGCCTAAGCATCCCGCTTACTAGTGGATTGGAACTGAATAGTACCAAGCCAATTAAATTGCTTTTGCAATAAATAAGTAGTCTGGAAAAAAATACAAGAAAAAAAAAACTATGAAAAACTTTGATCAAGTAAGAACTGATTGAAATTTGTAATTTGTGTTCCCTAATATTTTAAGCATTACTTTTGTTCAGTAATTTTAATCATTACCTTTGTTTATTAATTTTAAGCAATAATTGAAATTTAATTTTAAACTGAACTGTAAAACTGAAGAAATAAATGAAGTGATTTTTTAGTTAATTTTACGCATCGCAACTTATTTCCGTTACAACAACAAAATTTGTATACAGAAAAAATACTCGTGGGTTGAAATTACAATTTTTTTGGGTTGAAAACACTGTCTATGTATTTTATTGTTGGATTTTGTGACTGCAAAAAAAACTGTCATGACTGCCAATTATAGTGATTCTTACGTACTTGCAAACTGTGATTAACTGTCACCTGCAGTCAAAAAACAGTCCGCTTTTTGTATTAAATGCTATGTATTTCTTGTTCTTGTTTGGCCCCTATATATATTTCTGTAATGCCAAGCTGAGGAGCAAATAAAATAACAAGTCCGAGCAAAATTAATAATTTTATTAATAACAAGAAAGGAAGCTAACTTCGGCTCGCCGAAGTTTATATACCCTTGCAGATTGCAATTGAAGTATAAAATTAAAGACGAAATTCTAAGATAACATTGAATAGCCGAATCTCAAGTTTGATGAAAATATGTTAAGAAACATCGAAGTTATGATTTTCTCTATTATTTTCCTGATTGTTCCTATGGCAGCTATAGGATATAGTCGTCCGATTTTCATGAAATTTAAATCGAAATTCTGGAATAATGATTAATGGGCAAATGTCAAAATTGGTGAAAATATATTGAAAACTGACAGTTATAATTTTTTTTCGAAAAATGCACAGACTGTTTCTATGGCAGCTATATGATATAGTCGTGCGATCAGAGTGAGAGCATATAGAAGACTATCTGCAAAGTTTCATTCAGATAGCTTCAAAACCGAGGGACTAGTTTGCGTATAATCGGACAGACGGACAGACGGCCAGACAGACGGACAGACGGACATTGCTAGATCGACTCGGCTGTTGATCCTGATCAAGAATATATATACTTTATAGGGTCGGAGATGTCTCCTTCACTGCGTTGCAAACTTCTGACTGAAATTATAATACCCTGCAAGGGTATACAAATAATTTTATAGAAATCCATGTAACGTTTTTGGGATTCTTTTTTAAGTGTTTCCTGAAACGAATTTGGGCACACTAGCATAACTACTATGCGTGTTCTTTTGAAGTGTGAAGCGATCGAGTAAAGTTTAACAATCGATCAAGTGAAACGGAAGAAAGTGTAACGTTGCGAAGTTAAAAATGAGTGATAGCGAAGACGAGATCAGTCAATTGGCGAATTTGCTAAATAAGTGGGGGTTTAGTAAACTATTATCTACTTTTCTTGGTGAGTACCCTCAAATTTACATCGAAAAAGATTTGCAAGTTGCAAATGTATATGTATGTATGCATAACTCCAAGTGAATGTACATATGTACAATAATTTGCGTGCAATAATTGCAATAATATAAGGTTCTTAATAGTTTATAGATATACATACATGTTTATATATGTATAGAAATGTATATGTTTCCAAATTTGTGTTTTCTTCACAAGGGTTTTGCATATTATGTAGTAAAAGTTGCATAAAAAATTAAATATTTAAGGGTAAGTAGGTATTTTTACTCAACTAATAATTTCCTTTGCAGAAAGCATAGATACGACTTCAATAAAGACGATTTGAATGCTGAACTCCTTAGTTTTAGGCAGTTTCTTTTTAATTAAAACTGGTATGTATTTATATATGTGCAAATAATTAAATTTTCAATGTAATTCTAACATATGTATGCATTTAATTTACAGATCACAAATTTATGCAAGTTCCCTGAAGAGCCTGCACCCTCAGAGGTGCGAACAACTTGGACGCGGCAATGAAGAAACCAAGACTGAGAATTCAACAGGTTTTAGGATGTTTCGACGAGTCAACCTAATATATAAATATTTAATGTTATTTTTTAAGTATTAGTATGTATAAAGTAAAAATAAAAATAAAAAAAACTGAACCAAAAAAAATTTCGACCTAAATGTTGTTGATGATTTGTTGATGAATTGTTGATGAACTGTTGATGAATTGTTGATGAATTGTTGATGAATTGTCGATGAATTGTTGATGAATTGTTGATGAATTGTCGATGAATTGTTGTTGATGACAGCCTAGGACATGCCCATGTTAAATTAATCAACAAATTGTATGGCTGTTCATCGATGAATCATCAACAACATCCTTCGGGTGTTGATGAATTGTTGATGAATGGTACTGCAGGGTCAGTGATCCGCGTGCATATATATATGTACATACATATATGTACATACATGTGACAATATGCATACATGCATCATGTATGATATATGATATCATATAATAACATATGTTATTATCGCAGCCCTTACATATACACACATTAATATTATATTTAAAACTATATTACCTATAGATGTTCAATCTGCTTATGATTGGTTAAAACTTTTTACCGAGCCGTGGAATAATGTTCAGGACAACTGAAAAATATGTTTTCATCTCCGACGCAAAGATATCTTGGGTCATGAAAACAACATTTTAAACGATTGGCCACGACTTAGTAAGTTTTTTTATTCGGTGTGTACGATTAACTTTAAATTTATTATTTACAGGTTAATATTGATTTTAAATACCTATATCTAGATTCACCCTCTATTAAGCCAAATCGGGAGGGATCAAAAGACAAAATTGTCGAAGTTTTAAATGAAAACATCTCTGTCAAGCCTTACATTGATTTACTCCACTTGGTGAATGCGAATGATAAAGGTTAGCTTAAAACTTATTATTACTCCCAAATTCTTAACAAAATTTCTAATAATATTTTTAAAAAACATTTTATTATAGGAGCCGATGTATATATTACTCTACTTCTGCACGTTTTGCTGCGTCCCCAAGCCATAAAATCTACTTCTAACAAAAAAGATAAGGTAAAGTCGAGTATGCTGACTCCCAGTTTATACATATATATATACACTGCTGGTCTTAGGTTCCACCACTAACCATACAACATATAGACTACTCATTTCATACAACGAATATGGACACAAAAATTTTGTAGCGACAGGCCCCAAGAGCTGTTAGCGGCAGGCCCTGTGGCTTCGTGTGCGCTCGGATTTTTCGCTCTCTCATCCTTATGCTCGCACACTGATTGCGAGAGTTCGCTCGTTCAGTCGCAGAGTGGCGCATCTTGAAGAAGGTTCTTCTGTGCTTGAATTCTTCTTTATATGTATGCGTGTTCATGCATTCACATACATGGGTGCATGTGTGCGATCATTTCATTTCGGCCCAGCAAGAATATTTGGTCTTTTGCTACTTTTGATACTCGGTACCCTAACAATATTGGCATATTCACTACTGGGTTAATGATAAGAATATGAATTTTATATGTTATAATATATTTCTTAATGTTTTAGCATATATTTCATATTTGTTCAAGCAAATGCAAAACGGCTTCAATTCGCGAAAGAATACATGACTTGGAATGTTCAAACTGACACTCGGCTTAATGATTGGCGTTCTGTTGTTTTTATACCCTTGCAGGGTATTATAATTTCAATCAGAAGTTTGCAACGCAGTGAAGGAGACATTTCCGACCCTATAAAGTATATATATTCTTGATCAGGATCAACAGCCGAGTCGATCTAGCCATGTCCGTCTGTCCGTCTGTCCGTCCGTCTGTCCGTCTGTCCGATTATACGCAAACTAGTCCCTCAGTTTTGAAGCTATCTGAATGAAACTTTGCAGGTAGTCTTCTATATGCTCTCACTCCTACATAAGTCGGAACGGGCCAGATCGGACGACTATATCATATAGCTGCCATAGGAACGATCGGTAAAATTTTCGAAAAAAAATTTTAACTTTGTCAGTTTTCAACATATAATCCCCAAATTTGATATTTGGCCATTTATTATTGTTTCAGAATTTCGTATTAAATTTTATGAAAATCGGACGACAATATCTTATAGCTGCAATAGGAAAAATCGGGAACAGTAGGAACAATCGGCAAAATTTTTGAAAAAAATTATAACTTCGCTGTTTCTTAACATATTTTCATCAAACTTTGGATTTGGCCACTTAATATTATTCCAGAGTTTTGATTTAAATTTCATGAAAATCTGACGACTATATTTTATAGCTGCTATAGGAACAATCAGCGAAATAATAGAAAAAATCATAACTCGGTTGTTTCTCAACATATTTTCATCAAATTTAAGATTAGGCCGTTTGAAGTTATCTTAGAATTTCGTTTTTAATTACATAGCTAAATTGTAATCTGCAAGGGTATATAAACTTCGGTAAGCCGAAGTTAGCTTCCTTTCTTTTTATTTATATTTCAAGCCTAATCGAGACTGAATCAAGATTTTTTGGGATTGAATCAAGAATTTTTGGGAGTGAAATTTCTAAGAATGGTCAGGATTCGGTCAAGAATTTTGGGTTTGAAAAAAATAAGTTTTCATTCTTATAACAAGAAAACCCGGACTCAATCAAAAAATATTCCCATTTGGGATTAATTTCGGAAACAATATCCCGGATTTTTCTATCTGTGTAGGAATTCTCTTTAAATCAAAAGAAAAGGCAAACCAAAAGCCAAATCTGAGAAAAAAGGAAAAAAGAAGACATTTGAGTTCATGACCACCGATGAAGAATTAAATCTTTAATTTTTATAAACTAATTTAAATAGTTTTAAGTTAGTTATGCTAAAAATATTTCAACTCAATATAAATGTATACCTTAATAATTATAATCATTTACAACTTCTCATCAAAAACAAAAACCCCAAAATAATCTCCCTTCAAGATACCACCTCCACTCTACCAACAAAAAGGCGGCCAAAAATACTTCCCATAGAGATATCAGCTTGCAATTTTTTTATAATTGTAAATAGTGTAAATACAACAATATTAAGTAGATAAGGTACCACTAAGAAACTATCACATGTATGATATGATGTATTGATAAGGGTCATGCACTCGATATGCTTATCGAGTGCAGCCGATCGGGAGGAGTGCGATCACTCTCTAGAGAAAACACCGCGAAGAAAAATTTAAAAAGTTAATAAAAAAGAACCGAAATTAAGATTTTACATATCAGGTGTGGGGTAAAGGCCCGTATAAAATAAACTCCTTGGTTATGAAATATAGTGACATAATAAAGAAGACGAAACCTGAGTTGAAAGCTTTCCTGGAACGAGAAAGAGTGTTTTTCGGAGAAGACGCCACAATTTACCAACTGTGCTGCTGCGAAAACCATAATGGACAATCAGATATCGACAAAACTGGAGATGAATAACTTGGAGGAGCCAAACCTTGAGCATTTGGAGATGGAGAAGCTTAACCTAGAAGAGTCGAACTTGGAGAAAACCTTGCGTGGAGTTGCAGAAGTTTCGAGAACGGACGGCGACGCTTGTGTTGGTGGCGAATCTGGATGTGAGAAGGAAAGAGACGGGGATAGTGCGTCGGCAAATGGCGGCAATGTGGCGTTGGTGGAAAATGTTCTGGAAAGTTCTGATTTGGCGGCTGCAGACATGCAGCGTTGCGATCGAGTTGCTGCTGGTGATGAAATTCTCGAAGTTTCGAGTACGGCTAATGCGGACATGCATCGACGTGATTTGGTGGCGGCATATGACGAAATTCTGGAAAGTTCTGGTATGGCGGCGGTAGACGTGCAGCGTCGTGAACGAGTGTTGGCGAGCGTCGAGGCAGAGCTACAACAACTACAGCAAATGGAGAAGTTGTACGCTGCGCGTAAACGTGTGGCTGATTTAGAAAAAGCGTTGGACCAAAATAAATCGACTCAATGCAACCTTTTTCTGGGGATAATGGATACCCTGTGATGCGTTGGGTTGACGACTTCTCAAATATCATAGATATATATGGCGTGCCGCAGAAAAAACGTTTTATTTTTACCAAACGTTTGTTGACTGGATCTGCAAGAGCATTTATGAACGAACCAGCAGCTTTAGATTGGCCGAGGCTGCGAGCAGAACTAATTGCCGTTTTCGACCTCAAGATCACTGCGTTTGATGTGTTCAAGCAGCTAGAAGCCAGAAAGAAGTTACCTGGAGAAACTGCCCTATTTTTTTGCCATGTGCGGCATTGGGCGACAGGTGGATTTGGCGCCAGAGGATATGATCCGATTCATCGTGGAAGGCTTGGGAGATGACTCTGGAAATGCGTCTGCAATGGCTTACTGCGCTTCTTTGCACGCAGCAGACTTCAAAGC
Source organism: Drosophila truncata (assembly GCA_008042515.1). NCBI lineage: Eukaryota > Metazoa > Arthropoda > Insecta > Diptera > Drosophilidae > Drosophila > Drosophila truncata. The sequence continues at coordinate 18,622 of VNJQ01004507.1, forward strand.
CGGAGGAGCAGATTAAATTGGGAAGCCCCAAGTGCGTGCACCCGTTCCTGAAGCCATTCGCTGCTACAATTGCAGACAAATGGGGCACATGGCTAGAGACTGTGGACGACCCAAGAGGCCGGATGGGGCCTGTTTCAAGTGCTTTGGGCTGGACCATAAGTACCAGCAATGCCCTAAGCGAGGGGCGTCAACGAGGACGGCGCTTATGCAAGACGAAGACGAATCTGGATCCGAGGACTTGACGGCGGTTCAATCAATCCAAATTTGAGGATTGCGAGGTGGAAAGGGAAAATATATTTCTGTTATAAGTCTATTTGATACCAGCAGTCCGGTAAGCTTTATACGTAAGTCATTAATTCCAAAAAATATTGTTTTAAGTTTGAAAAAATCGAAGTACGCTGGCCTAGGAGGACCGCGACTATCAATTTGGGGCATTGTGAAGGCCTCTGTTAAGTTTTATGCGAAAACTTACTCTCTCTTCTTAAATATAATCGACGATAAGATATTACCATACCCTGTACTGATAGGTAAAGACTCGCTTGACATAATTAAGGTTCGATTAGTTCATAGAAGAGAAAGTAATGTTAAGCAAAAGTCATCCTTAAAATTAATAAATATTAACGCTAGTAAATGCAAAGACTCGTCCCTTTTCACCGCGAAGACAAAACCAACGCATAATTTAAACAAAAATACTGAAATACCCTTTAATTTAAGTTATAATCACAATTTAGGTTTAGGTAATGAAAGTACTGGAGAAATTCTGAATGCTGACAACGATGCGCAAGGATTTTTGAACGCTATCGATCCATTTTTGGAAGATTCTTTTGAGAATGGAACTGAGTTTGGGTTAGATTCGGCAAAGATGTGTGAAAAAGTTATTCAATCTCATTATGTTAGTAACCAATACGATTATAACACAGCACCTAGATATCGGATGTACATTAGATTAACCGACACCACTCCGTTTTACTGTTCTCCGAGACGTTTGTCTTACTTTGAGAGGGAGAAAGTTGCGGAGATTATTGATGATTTTCTTAAGAAAAACGTAATACGTCCGAGCGCTTCACCTTATGCGTCACCCTTGGTCCTTGTGAAGAAAAAGTCTGGTGAAATTCGAATGTGCGTTGATCACCGTGGTTAAAACAAGCGTATTGTCAAAGACAATTTCCCTTTGCCCCTTATCGAAGATTGTTTGGAGTATTTGGAAGGAAAATGTTGTTTCTCTGTGATTGATTTTAAAAGCGGATTTCATCAAATAGAGGTCGACGAAAAATCCGTGCCGTATACGGCATTTGTTACCCCTCAAGGACAGTATGAATATCTGAGGATGCCTTTCGGATTGAAGAATGGTCCTGCAGTGTTCCAACGATTTATTTCAGAAACGTTTTCAGACTTTATAAGACGGAAGAACCTAGTGATTTATATGGATGATATAGTTATAGCGACGAAAACTGTAGATGAGCACCTAGAGATTGTAGGAAAACTTTTGGATCGTATTAGTGAATATAACCTGGAGATAAACAAGAAGAAATGTGTATTTTTGAAGAAAGAATGTGATTTCCTGGGGTACAGTGTTAGTAAATATGGGATAAAACCTAGTAAATCACATTTGGAAGAAATTTTCCTGTGCCACAGAATGTTCATACCCTTCACTCGTGTTTAGGATTCTTTTCGTACTTTAGACGTTTCGTCCTATCATTTGCGCGAATAGCTAAACCCTTGACAGAGTTGTTGAAGAAAGGGGGTCCTTTTCCACTGAATGATGAGCAATTAAGTGCATTTAATGAGTTGAAGAATGCTTTAGCTAACCCACCTGTTTTAGCCATTTTCAGTCCTGGTCGAGAAACTGAGCTACATACGTATGCTAGTGCACACGGGTTTGGTGCTATATTATTGCAGCGACAAGATGATGAGAAAATGCATCCTATTTCGTTTTATTCGGGTAAAACTACTGCAGCAGAATCCCGATACCATAGTTTTGAGTTGGAAACACTCGCAATAATAAATGCGTTGCGCCGTTTTAGAGTATACCTTGAGCATAGGCCGTTTAAAATAATTACGGATTGCAATTCGTTGGTGCAGACACTTAGTAGAAAATCTATAAATCCTAGTATTGCCAGATGGTCCCTTGAATTAGAGAATTACGATTATTCAATTATGCATAGACCCGGTGTGAATATGGCCCATGTCGATGCCTTGAGCAGACAAATAGAAGTTGTAAAGCAGTTAAAGAATAGTGAGTTTGGCGATGATGATGACTGGTTAGAAAACCTTGAGCGGAACCGTAGAGACCACCTTGTAGAGAACCGTAGAGACCACCTTGTTAAGAACCGTAGAGATAAACTTGTTGAGAACTGGAGAGACGACCGTAGAGACCAACTTTTAGAAGACCGTAGAGACAACCTTAGAGAAGTAGTGATGATAGCATTTTTGAAAGTGTGTTAGAGATTCGTAGAGACACTCCTGTAGACTCTGATAGCTGTGGAAAAGACCCTTTAGAGGGAATACGTGTGATGTTAGAGAATCTTCGTGAGGAAGAAGAGGAAGAGAAGGCTAATGAGGATTGCATGGACGGTAGTAAAAAGGCCTGGGGAGAGGGTAAATTGGAGTTTCGTGAGGATGCTTTTCTAAAGTCAATACCTATAGTTGGAGTCGTAGGAGCAACACCTGATGACGTAGACCTGATTCTACAAACGGAGCAAATGAGGGATGAAAATATAGTTCGATTGAGGGAGAAACTAGAGAAAGGAGACGTGCGTTACTTTGAGTTGAGGGATGGACTAGTGTGTAGAAAGAATGGCGACGAGTCTTATTGTTTATATGTGCCTGTCTGTATGGAAGAACAGCTTAATCTCATGAAAAACTAGGACATTTGGCAGCGGATAAGTGCGTTAAGGATTTGAGAAGGACCTATTGGTTTCCAGAAATGAGAACTAAAGTTGAGCATTTTATTAGAAATTGCCTGTCGTGCATTTTGCATTCAGTGCCGAGATCAATTTATGATAGAACCTTGCATAGTATTCCGAAACCTTGTATTCCGTTTTATACACTCCATATAGATCATTTGGGCCCCTTGCCGAGTATTATTTCAAAGAGAAAGCATCTCCTAGTTGTTATTGATGCTTTTACCAAGTTTGTCAAACTCTTTCCCGTGAATACAACTAGTACAAGAGAAGCGAGAGATGCGTTGAGTAAATACTTTGATTTTTATAGTCGACCCCATAGAATCATATCGGATCGCGGTACTTGTTTTACGTCACTTGTCAAGAGCGAGATATTGAGCACATAAAAGTAGCAACTGGAGCACCTCAGGCTAATGGCCAGGTGGAGCGTGTGAACCGTGTGTTAACGCCTATGTTAGGGAAACTAGCGGAACCTCTCAGTCAGTCCGATTGGTATAAGCTACTTAATAAAGTCGAATATGCCATTAATAACGCAGTACATAGTAGCACCCAGGTAGCGCCTAGTGTTTTGTTGTTTGGAGTAGTACAAAAGGGATCTATAGTGGATGAGCTTTCTGAGTACCTGGAGAATAAATTCAATGATGAACCTAGAGATCTGGCCAGCATCCGTGCACGCGCAGCTGTCAATATTCAGAATTCCCAAACGAGAAACGAAGAGTTATATAGTAGAAAGCATAGAGCCCCTCGAGAATATCAAATAGGTGATTATGTGGCCATAAGAAATGTTGATACCACTGCAGGAATAAATAAGAAGTTTGCTCCGAAATACCGTGGGCCTTATAAGATAAGTCGTGTGTTTGATAATGATAGATACGAAGTTGTTGACATTGATGATTGCCAGTTAACGCAAATTCCATTTAGAGGTGTTTTAGAACCTGCTAGACTTAAGCCTTGGATAAGTAATGTTAATGAAACTATTGCCCTTTGTTTGTAAAGATCGTGGTCGATCTATAGTCAGGTCGGCCGAATGTAAATAGTGTAAATACAATATTAAGTAGATAAGGTAACACTAGGAAACTATCACATGTATGATATATCGATAAGAGTCATGCACTCGATATGCTTATCGAGTGCAGCCGATCGGGATGAGTGCGATCACTCTCTAGAGAAAACACCGCGAAGAAAGATTTAAAAAGTTAATAAAAAAGAACCGAAATTAAGATTTTACATAATATTGACACTTATATGAGCTTTATTTTCGCGCAATTTAAAAAAATCAAATTAAACCAGACCCCTACCGTTATGCAACATTATTTTTGTAGTTATTTCCAGCGTGAATTTACCAAACTTTTTTCCGGTGAAGTTCTAATGGCTTGAACGATTCCGGGAAGAATACATATGTATACATATATAAAAAAAAAACTAAACCTTTATTTTTTAATACTCAATAATCTAATACCAAAAAATAAAAATATTATATATTATTATATTATACATAATTAAATAGCAAAATAATAAAAGTATTACTAACTTAAACGACAACAAGAAAGGAAACTAACTTCGGCTCGCCGAAGTTTATATACCCTTGCAGATTGCAATTGAACTATAAAATTAAAAACGAAATTCTAAGTTAACATTGAATGGCCGAATCTCAAATTTGATGAATATATGTTGAGAAACAACTGAGTTATGATTTTGGCTATTATTTCTCTGATTGTTCCTATGGCAGCTATAGGATATAGTCGTCCGATTTTTATAAAAATTTCATTACATTTAAATTCTGGAATAATGTTAAGGGACCAAATCTAAAGTTTGATGAAAATATGTTGAGAAACAGCGAAGTTATGATTTTTTTTATTATTTTCCTGATTGTTCCTATGGGAGGTATAGGATATAGTTGTCCGATTTTCATGAAATTTAAAACAAAATACTGGAATAATATTAAGTAACTAAATCTCAAGTTTGATCAAAATAAGTTGAGAAACATCGAAGTTATGATTTTTTTATTATTTTCTATGACAGCTATAGGATATAGTCGTCCGATTTTCATGAAATTTAAAACGAAATTTTGGAATAATAATTAATAGGCAAATATTAAATTTGGTGAAAATATATTGAAAACTGACAAAGTTATAATTTTTTTTTCGAAAAATTTACCGATCGTTCCTATGGCAGCTATATGATATAGTTGTCCGATCCGGCCCGTTCCGACATATGTACGTGTGAGAGTATATAGAAGACAACCTGCAAAGTTTCATTCAGATAGCTTCAAAACTGAGGGACTAGATTGCGTAGAAACGGACAGACGGACAGAAGGACAGAAGGACAGACGGACAGACGGACATTTCTAGATCGACTCGGCTGGTGATGCTGATCAAGAATATATACACTTTATAGGGTCGGAGATGTCTCCTTCACTGCGTTGCAAACATCTGACTGAAATTGTAATACCCTGTATAAAAATCATAACTCGGCTCTTTCTCAACATATTTTTATCAAATTTGAGATTTGGCCCCTTAATATTATTATACCAAAATTGTCCTACATGTGTACGAGTGAGAATATATAGAAGAC
>VNJQ01004515.1:0-19409 GCA_008042515.1 Drosophila truncata
GCGTCAGCGGCGCAACCCTCGCTAAACTAACTCTTGCTGGATCAGAGACAAAACAAAGATCAAGCAAGCGCCCTAAGGAATTTCGTACATGGTTGACTTGAGAGAGTGAAATGTCGAACAAGCCAGCAATAAAATCATGTTGTGTTGAAGATTGAAGTGTGTTAGAAGAGTTATTTAGGGACCAAATAGCCCCAGGGATATTAAAATCACCCAGGACTACTAAATGGTCCCTGTCAGAAAGTCTGTTGGAAACCATCCGAATGGCGGAAAGGTGGTTCCAAAAAATAGGAAGTTCCGACAATGGGGGAATGTAGGAACATAAAATAAAAATAAAGCTACCATTGATCAATAGCTTTACACAAAGGAATTCAACATCGCTGTATTCCTCGAAAGTTACTAATTCTGACGTGAGAGTGGAGTTAACCGCTATGAGGACCCCACCCCCGCGCCTGACAGGCCGATCTAGCCGATAAATCGTAAACGCAGCTGGAAAAACTTCGGAGCTTAGAATCTCCGGCTTTAACCAGGTTTCTGTAAACACAATAACATGGGAGGCGAATGCAAAACTACTTACTACGTAAGCCTCTTGCATTCTGATAGGAGATTGATAGAGAGGTTATTAGTTTTTTTGGACTGGCTGGGAGGCTGCTTTAAATCAGTGGTAATGGAATAAGGTGTTTAAAAAATGGACAAAAGGATCGGCTATTGCTTGATCGTCAATAACGCTAGTATTTTAAAAAGAAATCGAGAAAGGACGCTTTAATGGCTTACATTTAGTGTTAAAAAAATTAAAAAATTATTTAGAGTCCTGCAAAAATTTGATTCTGCGCAGACATCGCGGGAAAGACAGGATTTCACGGAGATCTCGAGCGACCATGAATGTAAAGTCGCAATTGCCGCCTTTAACCGCTGCAAATTTAATCTTTAGCAATGCCGATCATTCTTTTCGATCTAGGAAGCCTCGGTTGCCAAATCTGGAAATTTCTATTAGAGTTTTACACTTTCACGCACGGTCGCCCACGTTCGCCTTTAACGGTCTAAATTTGAGTCCGTATCTTCGATATAGAGAAGCAAAGAAGTTGCACCTTTGCCTCAACTGTTTGCGCAAGGGGCATAGTTTGCAGTAATGCAAGTCAATTCACAGCAAATAGTGTCGCATGAAGCACCATTCATTATTACTCATGATCCATGACCCATCCGCAACATCCACGTCAATTTCATCTCCGTTAAGCGATCCATCCAAGAGAACGGCAGAACGGGCATTACGAGGGAATAGGCGGGCACACTAAGCCCGGCGAGATCGCTATATAAAGCGGACCACAGCCTTTAGACGGCACACAGTCTCACAGTGTCTCACAGCCAGGAGTCTTCAAGGAGCAGTAGGAGCGGAAGGAGTTCGAGCCGGTAACTAACGTAGTATCTTACCGTAGTATCTCAAGTTTTGCTCATCACTTGTCAACCCTCAAGGCCTATAAACCATTCTCACTGAATTGTAGACCTTAAAGGCCTCTAAGCCCTTTTCATTACTTGTAGACCTTGACCTAAATAGTTCTCACTAATTGTGTGCCTTTAAACCAGTCTCGATAATTGTAGACCTTAATGGCCTCTAAACTGTACTCATTGAATGTATACATTGAAGGCCTCTAAACAATTCTCGATACTTATAGACCTTAAAGGCCTTTAAACCATTCTCACTCCATTGTAGACCTTAAAGGCTTCTAACCGATTTTCACTGACTGGTAGACCTTAAGGGCCTCTGAACCACCCTGGGTGCTGGTAGACCTTAAAGGCCAATCACGTACTTTTCACAAACTCGTGGACCGTAAGGGTTTTGGACGCCCCATCTCTCAGGCGGCAAGGACGACGCAACGGATCTTCTCTACGGCCAGGCCAGCGACGGGATTCCAACTAAGCTGAGCGAAAGCCACGCCACCACGGAACACCGGAGTTGTAGCTGGTTACTACAATATTAACATATAAGTATAAATAAAGCCTTGATAATTGATTTCTGTGTAATTTCCTGTGTCTTTTCCTCTGAGATCGGGTCGGAATCTCTTGCAGCAACCCCACCTGGTCATCCCTGAGCCACCCAAGCACTGGAAAATCGTTACAAACTTCAAATATTTTGCAGACGGACTACGTGTTGCTTCCAACTGCTATTATCTACGTTAGAAATTGAATTGCCGAGCAATTTGTATACCCTTGCAGGGTATTCTTATTTTAGTCAGAAGTTTGCAAAGCAGAGAAAGAGTCACCTTCGACCCTATAAAGTATATATATTCTAGATCAGGATCAACAGCCGAGTCGATCTAGCCATGTACGTCTGTCCTTCCGTCTGTCCGATTATACACAAACTAGTCCCTCAGATTTGAATCTATCTGAATGCAACTTTGCAGGTAGTCTTCTATATGCTCTCACGCCTACATAAGTCGGGACGGGCCGGATCGGACGACTATATCTTTTAGCTGCCATAGGAAAAATCCGGAACAGTAGAAACAATCGGCAGAATTTTCGAAAATAAATTTTTTCTTCGCTGTTTCTCAACATATTTTCATCAAACTTTAGATTTTGCCAATATTATTCCAGAATTTTGGTTTAAATTTCATGAAAATCGGACGACTATATCCTATACCTGCTATAGGAACAATCAGGGAAATAACAGAAAAAATCAGAACTTCGCTGTTGCTCGACATATTTTCATCAAATTTGAGATTCGGCCATTCAATGCTATCTTAGAATTTCCTTTTTAGGTATTTATTTATTTATTTATTTTTATTTGCCAACGGAGTACATTAACTGGCTACTACAAACTTAAGATTAAAGCTTAATTACTATTAAATGATTCAAAATGTAACTTCAGTAAATTTTTTACATGGTTCCTATTGGAGGTGGGGTCCAGAGGCATGCTAGAATTAATTTTGTTGATAAGAATTAAAGCCCTAACTTTAGGCTCATTTAGTGCATAATTTGTTCTGCAGGTAGGAGTAGCAAAGAGCACACGGTTCCTCAGGCACCGACCGGGGACACAAAAGTTTGTGACTCAACAGGACAGGACCATCAATTTTACCAGAAATCAAATCGAAGACAAACAAAATAGACGCTATGTGCCTCCTATCACACAGTGACATCAGACGCACAAGACGACATTTAGCAGGATAGGAAGGAACAGGGTCAAGGAAATTGAGGGATGAGAGGGCAAACGATAAGAATTTTTTTTTGGACACGCTCAATGCGGCCTGCATGTATGGCCCCTGCCGGGTTCCAAATAAAGGAGGCATACTCAAATTTCGAACTCACAAATGCGAAAAATAAGCTTAGCTTGGCAAAGGGGTCGGTAAATTTAGCAGCATTGCGCCTTATAAATCCATACATGGCGTATGCCTTGGGGATGATATTGTGATGGGCAGGAACTTTGCATCAAAAAGAACACCCAAGTCAAGAGCTTCGGTTCTAATGGGCAGCATACTCGAATGAATCGAGTAATGAAAGACGGAATTATTGAGCCGCGTGCTATATGTAACTGCAGATCATTTACCGAGGTTTAGAGGCAGCTTATTGAGCGAGCACCAACCACCGACCTTATTAAGGTCATTCTGAAGCTGCTCGCTATCAACAATCGATCTAACCGATTTGAAAATTTTTAAATCGGCGGCAAACAATAGATATTCCGCATTTTTTAAGCAAGATCCAATATCATTGATGAAAAGAATAAAGAGAAATGGGCCCAAGGCACTCCCTTGCGGAAGCCCAGAAGTCGCTATATAGGGATTCGAGAGCTGGTCATTACAACCAACTCTATATATGCGGCTGTTAAGATAAGAACATACCCAGCTAAGCATAGACGAGTGGAAGCCCATTTTCTCCAGTTTGGCCTACAGTATAATATGACTAACTTTGTCAAATGCTTTGGCAAAATCAGTATGCACCACGTCTACTTGGCAATGATTTGCAAAGGCCTTAATACAGTAGTTATAAAGCATAGGTTATAAAGTTATAGGTTCGTGGAAGTCGATCTCCCCGGTATAAAGCCATGGTGGTTAAGGCTAATATCCCTACCCAAAAGAAAAGCCAATTGCTTCGCTACTACTCGCTCGAACATCTTTGATAAATTGCTAAGCTAGAGCCCCAATACAATTTTTCAAAAGAAAAGGTGAGAGACCATCACTATCAATTTTTTTGGAATCGTTAAAACAATTCGCTGCGAAGTGACAGTCCGACTCAGAGACCTGCAAACACCTAATATTTATGCTTGAGGCCACGGAACTAAGCAATTCAATATCATAGCAAGGGGAGGTTGGCTCAAAGTTTGTCTCGAAGTATTTTGCAAAATCCGTCGATGCCATTGAACCATTAAACGCCATTGGAGAGGGGATATGGGAAGTAGATTTTTTAGAGTTAAGAAAGTGCCACAAGGATTTTGGGTTACTAAAGAGTTTTCGTTCCACATCTACTATATACTGGTTATAGAGAAATTTATTTAGAAATTCGAGCTCACGCTTATACTGCCTAAATCTATCCCAATCCACAGCATTGCCATGCTCAGCGAAACGTTTATAGAAGTTGTTTCTAAGATTTTTGTATTTTTTGCCGCCCACACCCGCCTCGGCCATCGCCCGCGTCATCAGCACGGACACCCGCCACGAATGTCACCTGCATCCGGGAGCAGCATTCGCCCATCATCGGAGGCCAGGCGTTGCCCATACCCGCCTTGACCCGGTCAGGATCACCAGTATCACCGCCGCCGGGAACAGGACGCCCGCCAGCGCTGAACATCATCATCATCAGCATCGGCACAGATGTACGCTCACGCCGGCGTGCGGTACATCATTCATATCGTCGTCCGCGCGCACACACGGGCCAACGAAAGCGTCGTCATCAACACGCAACCGACCAAATGCACAGAGGCAAAGTCGCGCATGCAACCGACAAAGCCCAGAGACAGTCGCATACATGGCCCGCGCTCACAGCAGCCCGCCATACCGCCATACGTATCAACATGGCGCGAACACACAGGCTCACGCCGGTCACGAAGAGTCGTCAGCACGCACACCCGACCAAATGCACACAGGCAAAGTCGCGCGTACATCCGACAAAGCCCATAAGCAGTCCCGTACATGGCACGTACATACATACGTACGCTCGCCATACGTACATACATAGGTGCAGGGCCCGCGATCAGCAACAGCCGCCCTACATACATACATGGTCCGCGCTAACATAGCCACCATACATATATACATGGCCGAGCGCACACTAAAAGCTCGCCATGCACGGCCGCTCTCAGCAGCTGCCATACATACATACATGCCGAGCGCCCACTAAAAGCTCGCCATGCACGGCCACTCTCAGCAGCCGCCACAAATACTCGGCAGAGCCACACATACAGCAGAGCCACAAATACTCGGCAGAGCCATACATACGGCAGAGCCACAAATACTCGGCCGAGCTATACCATCGGCAGAGCCAGCTCTCCAGCAGAGGCACGCGTCGGCGGCAGAGCCACGTGTCAGAAGGAAATCATCGTGGCAGAGCCACCAATGCAAACGACGGGCCAATAAGCATCGGCCGAGCCTTGGCACGAGCCAAAGTCGACGCTGCCTGGCAGAGCGTCAGCAACGGCCGCCCCAGCAGAGCGCCGGCAGAGGCACGCGACGCTAAGCAAAGCGCGCATGGCAACAGGAGCCGACGGCTACACGTGAGTAGAAAAGTACTGGGAACACGCCACTTTTCACATCACGCGATACCGTCGGCTGCCGAGAAGTTTGACAACAGCGTCACCAAAACGGCCGAAGCTCGACGCTGCCAGCAAGCGCCGAAGGGATCGGCGTCAGAGGACGGCTACCGAAGGCCCCTCTGCCCGTAGATCAAAGGGAGTGGAGATCGAGAAGCGAAACAGGACAGACGTGCCTCGGAATTAGCTCCTCAAGAAGTTAGAGTTCAGATCGAGCAGCGGAACAAGACGGACGCAAAAATAATAAGCTCCTCGAGCAAAGAGTCGAGCACGCGCTAAAACCGAGACTCGGTACAGTCTCGCGACTTGGACACGGAGTCCCCGGTGCCCACCTCTCGGCATCTGGGGCAACACCGGAGCCGCCCAGGACGACGCGCAGGACGACGTCACCCATGGGGTCCGCCACCTTGGATAGGTGGACCGCCATGATGACCGGCTAGGAGGAGAGCTGGTAAGCGGGGCCTCGGTGCCCGTTCCCCTCGTGGGGGAAAATTCCATTGGCATTGGAGTTAGGGACAAGCATCGCAATATGTTAATTTAGGATCATGGCTAGATTAAATAAATATATGATTGTGAACTTTGATAGTTGCGTTTTTCCTCCCTCCCTTCCCCTTCTCTTGCAGGTCCCACCGTCAGCCGCGGTGGCCAAAGCGGAAGCGAGGCCTGGCATCAGGGTCGCAGCCGCGGCGGCCATCAACGGCTTGGTGGCCAAAACGTGAGCGAGGCGTGGTTTGGCGACGCATGGCTTCATGGCCGCCAATCCCGCGTCCCGGGAATATATTTACACACAACTATTGGTCAGGTAGACCCGGCGCCCGGGCTCGGGAATGTCTCGGCAACACCCGAGTAGGGCTTGATTCTGGCCGACGCCCGGCATCGGGGTCAGAAACAGGTCAACCCCGAAAGGGTACCGTTTCCTTACAGAATGGCGCCCGAACTAGGCAGGATTTTCAGGACATCTAGGACATCGATATTCACCGTGGACTAAAGCCCCACGTTATGGAGCAGGTAGGGTTAATTTTAGTGAGGTTAGAGACGATTTAGGGAGGGAGCACACGGTCGCCGCAGAACCATATTTTTTCGGGGTGCATACACACGCGTACATACACGCACACGCATACACACATGGCATGGTGGTTTTGTTCTCTTTGAGTGAAGTTGTGTTTTTTTCCGCGCTCCGCAAATTTTCCCGATAGTGCCTCTAAAAGGGAAAACCTGGCCATATAAAGGCATATTAGTGCAGTGTGAGCCTTCTGACGTCACAGGTACTCACCTGGTGGCACCTGGCTCGCCTCCAGCAGGGCGTTGGAAGCTAAGCCGCTTGGCTGCGCGCGTGAGTCCTGGGGTCAAGGGAGGGGGGAATCCCTCGCATTCGCCTCTCTCCCAGCTGTCACCGCCTTTTCTTCTTTCTCCTCCTTATTTTCTCCAGCCTTCCTTAACAACTTTCCCCGCGTTCTGTAAACTCAGCTGTTCGCTGCCGATCGCAGTGTTACGTAGCGCAGGTGCTGGGAGCTTAACAGCCGCGCTTAACAGCGCGCTTAACTGCCGCGCTTAACAGCACAACACATTAAGTCTTGGTAAACGCGCGCGGATAAGCTTCCCTCAACTTTTGAAATTCATATCCAAATTCAATCCGGGCCGTGCAAGACTGCACAGAGGCGTGCGGTGCCCCACGTATCGGGGAGTCGGTGACCGAGAAGGGGCGGTATAACCCCCGTCGTACGCCAAGGGGAAATCCGTGGCCATCGTGGGAGCCCCTCAAGCTCCCTCGATCGCCACCCCGGGCGGAAACCCGAGAGGTCGGGCAGAGCCCGGCGCCCTGCCACGAGCCAGCACCCAAGAGGACACGGGACCCTTCCAGTCCTGCAAGTCCTCAAAGAGTGACGCCTGCCAAAAAGAGCAGGGCTGCGGAAGAGTCCCGCCTAGCTGATCTGCTAGAGCTTGGTAAGTTGCTGCAGGAGGTGTCGGTCAAGATAATGGACAAGACCACGCGCCACATCACAGTCTCGACGAGGGAGATGTTTGCCAAAATGAGCGAGCCATACAGGATTGGTAGCGGCAGTAACCGACAGCACGGGCAGAGCGGCCCTGTGGCTCTGCGGAGCGGAGGCGCCGGGGATGTGCGAAATAAGAACAGCTGAGGGCGTTGTACGAGCCAACGTTGGTAGCATCTGGCTGTATAGCTGCTACTTGGCACCAAGTCTCTCGCTCGTGTCCTTCGGCAGGATCCTGGACGAGCTGAGCGGTGACTTGCGGGGTCGAAGCAAGGTGGTCGTCGGGGGCGACTTCAACGCCTGGGCCGTGGAATGGGGCCCCCTCATACCAACGCCAGAGGCCGAGCAGTGCTGGAGTCCTTCGCTGACCCCTATTGCGACCACTGCGGCAGCCACTTTACTGAGGATGCAGAACATGCCTTTTTCGAGTGCCCACTTTTTTCGGCAGAACGTGCTGCTCTGGAGGCAGGCACGAAGTGTCGCCTTACACCCGACAACCTGATCGGCTGTATGCTGAAGAGCCCCACCAACTGGACAGCAGTTGCAGCAATGGCTGCATCCGTGATGCGTGAGCTGAGGCGCCGGGAGCAGACCCGCCGCACCGAAGGCGACCGATGAGCGGCAGCACGACCGCCAGCCGCCCCGCGAAGTATAGCTTTGCGACTTCCGCGGGGTCGGAATTCTCTATCTGCCTATCCCCCCATGCTTTGTAAATTATCCCTATTTTCTATTTTAACATCCACATACCTTCCTAAATAAAAAAAAAAAAAAACATGCCCACACACGTAGATGGGTAGTGATTACTCACAGTGGCAAGACGTGCTTTTCCTCCGCGCTCCGAAGTGATTCATCGCCGGTGATTGCACTATAGGAAATTTGACCACTTTTGCTGGCCAAAATTAATATCTCAAGAACGCAGCAAGATAAATCAAATCGGTTTTTTGCATTGGGTTAGGACTATAATTATCTATTGAAAATTTTAAAGTGGGTTTGGCACCACCCCCTTTTTCTATGAAATTAAAGTAAATTTGCGAAAATGATTAAATTAATAATATTAAAAATAATTTAATATACAACAAGTGTATAATAATAATTTTATAATATTTATTTTATATATTTTGAACAATAGAAGGCGTGGCACGCCTTCATTTATTAAAAATTTAAAAAAAAAACAAGAAATGAAGCTAACGTCGGCAGAGTGCAATTCAACTATAAAATTAAAAACGAAATTCTGAAATAATTATGAATGGTCCTTATTTTCCTGATTTTTCCTATGGCAGATATGGGATATAGTAGTGCGATTTTCATAAAATTAAAACCAAAATTCCTTAATAATAATAAGTGGCCAAATCTCACATTTTATTAAAATATGTTAAAAACTGACAAAGTAATAATTTTTTTTCGAAAAATTTATATGCAACGCTAAGCAGGTCCTGCCCGGAGTTCCAGAAGGCCACGAAAGACCTGCATAATGGTAAAGCTTCTCCAGCTTAACCTTAACCACTGCAGAGCAGCCCAAGACCTCCTGGCCTAAGCTGTCTCTGAGAGAAAAATCGACATCGCTATACTGAGCGAGCCATATAGAGCGAAGCATGAGGGTGTATGGCAGCAGAGTGCCGACGGCGAGGCAGCCATATAGAGCTGCGGGCAGACTGCTGGCCATCTATCGCAGCGAGTGTCGAGACCCGGATACACCAGGGCCATGCTCCATAAGACAACATTATACTGCTGCTACTTAGCCCCGCGCCTGGACATAGTCGCATTCAGAGACATTGTGCTGGAGATCGCCCAGGACGCTCGTGGAAGATCGCCGGTAATCATAGCAGGGGACTTCAATGCGTGGGCTACAGCATGGGGAAGCACGAAGACGACCCAACGGGGAACGATCCTTCGGACGCATTTTCAGCCCTGGACGTCTGCCTGGTCAATGACGGAGGCCGTTGTACCTACAGTAAGGCAGGACGGGAGTCAACCATCGACCTGACCTTTGCCAGCCCAGAGCTCACCCGGAACACCAGCTGGGGAGTCAGCGACCTGTTCACTTATAGCGACCATGCAGCTACTATCTTTGAAACGATGTCTGACCAGCCGAGCCCGCATAACCGGCAAATTGCCTACAAGATAGGCACCCTCAACACCGAGGTGCTGCTAGCCAATATGGACGCCAACACCATCACAGGGGATGCAAACATCTGCGCGGATGGGTTGTCCGCGAAGAATAAGGCAGCCTGCGAAGCGGCGATGAAGAGCTGCTGCAGAGCAAACGGCAAAAGACCAGTACCCTGGTGGAACCAGGAGATAGGCGGAGATGTCAGCGAAGCAGAGGACGCCCACTTCACGAGCTGTACGAGTCCCGCTATAGGGAAAGCAAGAAAGGCCTCAAGGTGGCGATCAGGGCTAGTAAAAACAAGTGCTTCCAGCACCTTTGCGACGCGGCAGACCAGGAACCCTTTGGGTTAGTCCAGCGTGACCTGCGAAGAGGAAGTCCTGAGTGCCTTGGCTAACTGCAAAGTATCCAAGGCGCCAGGACCAGATGGCATTCCCAACGTAGCCCTGCAGGTGTTTAACAGATGCATCAGCGAGCGGACTTTCCCAAAAGCCTGGAAGCAGCAAACCCTCGTTCTCATCCCGAAGCCTGGCAAACTAAACGACGACCCGTCTTCTTACCGGCCCCTTAGCATGCTGAATACTCTGGCGAAAATATTCGAACGCATTATATGCAACAAGCTGGAAAGGGAAATAGAAGACCGCGGAGGTCTATCTACCCACCAGAACGGGTTCAGAAAGAAGCGAAGCACCATCGATGCGACCCGCGAGGTAACGCAGCTGACATCCAATTCTATCGAAGGCGAAAGGTGGTAGGGAGGCATAAAGAAATACTGCTTGGTTTGCACCCTGGACATCAATATTGCCTTCAACTCTGCAAACTGGAGTCTGGTCCTGCAAGCACTTCAGCACTGCGTCATGATGTTTAGCTCGGATGCCGGCAACCAGGTATACCAAGTGACGGGAGGCGTACCTCAAGGATCAGTTCTTGGAACAATCTTATGGAACGTCATGTACGACGCCATACTCAGGCTGACCCTACCCGAAGCCTGCTCTGTGGTGGGCCTCGCAGACGACATCGCGCTGATCACTGTCGAGAAGCACTTGGCCGACATCTCGGCGATCGTAAGTCCTGTAAGTCGCACCAATATGGGAGGAAGCCATGCGGACAGCGAGCTACAGCCGCCAATGCAAGACGGTATATAGACGCTGCGCACTGCGGTTCTCTAGCTGCTTCAGCGCAGTTTCGGAAGAAGCCGCATTGGTGGTAGCCAGAACAATCCCCATCGACCTGCTGGCAGCGGAGCGCAGGACCGGCAACTCGGGCAGCGTACCCCAGCGGAGCAGCACGCTCTTACAGTGGCAAGCTAGATGGGATGGCGCGAGCACAGGACGATGGACTCATCGACTCATTCCCGATCTGGTTCCCTGGATACACAGAAGACACGGGCAGGTGGACTTTTACACGACGCAGCTTATAACAGGCCATGGCTGCTTCAAGGCATACCTGCACAGGCTTAGACATGAGGCTGACCCGTGCTGCGACTTCTGCGGCAGTGCAGCTATCGATGACGCAGAGCATGCATTCTTTGCCTGCCCGCTATTCAGCGCAGAATGAGCTGCAATTGAAGATTCAATGGGATGTCGCATTACTCCGGAGAACATCATCGGGTGTATGCTGGAGACTTCAGAAAATTGGGAGGCGGTTACCAACATGGCAGCAATTGTGCTTAAGGAGCTGAGGAGACGAGAGCAGATCCGACGCTCGGACGGCTAACGATGAGCGGGAACCTGACCGCCAACCGCCCCCGCGAAGTAGAGCTTTGCGGCAATCCCAGTTAACTATTCAATATACACCACACAGCCGGATGACGGATGGCGGCGCAGCAATTTTAATTCACAAATCCATTCAGCACAAATTCATCCCTCTTCAGAACACAGTTGATTCCATTGCATTGGAAATTCAGTCCGTGAAAAATTCAACATAATATCATCCTATATACCTCCTAACAAAAAATTTAATCACATTGATCTCCATTCAATTTTACCACCGGGAAACTGCCCAAGTCTAATCACAGGGGACTTCAATAGCTGGAATACCAGCTGCGGATCCCCAACAATTAATCAGATATAATAGACAAGCACAAAGAACTTCAACACACAGCTTATGCAGACGATTTCAATATCTTAATACCATTGAAAAAAGACAAAAATAGCAATCAAGACTAGAGGGAAATTCTCCATCTGCTTAGATTCCCTATCCACATTGGAAGCACTAGTAAATATAAACAATTCCAGCTTTTATATCACATCCATCCACGACCTTTTGCTAAAACACAAAAACAAAATCAAGCTCTTATGGGTCCCCAGCCACGTCGCAATCAAGGGCAACGAAAATGCCGATGCAGCAGCGAAAGTAGCGACAATCGGTCCATTATTCATTACACCAAACGTAAACCGTGGAGACATTAACAAACAATTAAGAACCGATACCCTAACAATTAATGAAAAAATATTACAAAAATCATCACAGTGGTATAAACAGATCAACCAAGAAGCCATAATCTGTAAGGTTGCTAATTACGGGCCAGGATAAATACAAAGTCGGACCAGAGTCCTCCACAGAAATCATTTATATTTGCGGGGACAGGCAGGATAGTTGGCCAAAAGGCATGTTTTGGGCAGGGGGAGGGTTAAAAGGCGGGGAAAAGGCGGATCCTTGGTGGTCTCGGTCTGGCCAGGATCGGCCCCGTAGCCGGGCCTCGACGCCTGTCCAGCCGAACCCACAAGTGAGATGGCCATAGGCGCTGCCACCGGGGTGACATGCGCCCATGCTGAGAAACGGTACCCTTTCGGGGTTGACCTGTTTGCGACCCCGATGCCGGGCGTCGGCCAGAATCAAGCCCTACTCGGGTGTTGCCGAGACATCCCCGACCCTCGAACCCGGGCGCCGCTCCCAACTCAGGAGGAGGCAGTAGCCTCCAGCAGCCGCAACGGTCGCAACCCCGGAGCCGGGCATTACTCCCGCACTGGCCGCCGTGTCTTCAATGGCCGCGATCCCGATGCCGGGTGCCGCTCTAACGTTGGCCACAGAGCCGTTGATGGCCACCGCGCTTGCGACCCCGCAACCGGGCATCACTTCCGCTTTGGCCACCGTGGCTGGCGATGGGACCTGCAAGAGAAGGGGAAGGGAAGGAAAATCCGGTGAGGAAAGACGCCACTATTTCGAGTTCACAATAATTTTATATATATTTATTTAACCTACTCATGCTCCTAAATTTATATATACAGCGATACTCGTCCCTAACTCCCACGCCAATGGGATTTTTCCCCGCGAGGGGAGCGGGCACCGAGGCTCCGCTTACCAGCCATGCTCCTAGCCGGTCTTCATGGTGGCCCACCTATTCATGGTGGCGGACCCCATGGGTGGCGAAGTCCTGCGGCGTCTCGCCGCGTCGTCCTGCGGCGTCTCGCCGCGACGTCCTGCGGCGTCTCGCCACGACGTCCTGCGCGATGGTGTGGCGCGTCGTCCTGGGCAGCTCCTGTGTCGCCCAGATGCCGAGGTGTGGGCACCGGGGACTCCGTCTCCAAGTCACGAGACTGTACCGAACGCGTGCTCGACTCTTGGCTTGAGGAGCTGACTACTCTCTGTCCGTATTGGAGTGGCGTCGATCTCCAACTCCACGAGGAGCTATTTAGGAGGCACGTCAGTGCGGTTCCGCTGCTCGACTCGAACTCCTCGATCGGCGGGCAGAGGGGCCTTCGGCAGCCGTCCTCTGTCGCCGATCCCTTCGTCGCTTGGCGTTGTCGCTCTCCGCTGCCCCGAGTTTGCTGGCAGCGTCGAGCTTTATTTACCGTGGACGGCCCTGTTGCTAAGGGCATGTCGTCAGCCGACGGTATCGCGTGTTGCGAAAAGTGGCGTGATCTCCAGTATTTTTCCACTCACGTGTGGCTGTCGGCTCCTGTTGCCATGCGCGCCTCGCTTGGCGTCGCGTGCCTCTGCCGTCGAGCTGCTAAGACGACCGCTGTCGTCTCTGCCAGGCAGCGTCGAGCTTTTGATCGTGCCAAGCTCAGTCAATGCTGATTGGCTGGGTGTCTGTGCTGGTGACTCTGCCACGACGGGCTCTACCGGTGATGCGTGGCTCTGCCGGTGATGCGTGGCTCTGCCGGTGATGCGTGGCTCTGCTGATATGTGAGGCTCTGCCGGGTGTATGGCTCTGCCAGGTGCATGGCTCTGCTTAGTGTGTGGCTCAGCCAAGTGCATGGCTCTGCCGAATGTATGTATGGCGAGCTGCTGTGAGCACGGGCCATGTGGGGCGGCTGCTGAGAGTGGTCGAGTATGTATGTAGGGCGGCTAATGATAGCGCTGGCCCTGTAGGTATGTATGGCAGCGGCGACTGTGGAGGGCGCGTGACGTGTAGGTATGGCGAGCTTTTAGTGCGAGCGCGGCCATGTATATATGTATGGCAGTATGGCGGGCTGCTGTGACGGCGGTGCCATGGATACGACTGCCTCTGGGCTTTGTCGGGTGTACGCGCGACTTTGCCTCCGTGCATTTGGTCGTGTGTGCGTGCTGTTAATGACGCCTCGCGCGCGCGACCAGCAGTGTTGACGAAGTACGATCGTCGCTGACGGGCGTACTGTTCCCGGTGGCGGCGATGCTGAGGCTCATCACGATGCCCAAGGCGGGTATAGGCAACGCCTGGGCTTCGATGATGAGTGAGTATGGCCACTGATCTGGGCAATGTTCCGGCTGGTTGTCGACGATGGTGACCATGACGATGGCAAATATGAATTGGATTATTCATTTCGTCAGTTTTTTGGCACTTCCCCGACCAAGCATGGCTGCACAGACGGCAAGTGGGAAAAGGTCAAGGATCAGACCAAAATCCGATACCCCGCTTACGCGGTGACCGAGAAGGGGCCGTATAGCCCCCGTCGAACGCCAGGGGGAAATACGTGGCCAGCGTGGGAGCCCTGTGTAGACCTAAAAGCCGGCTATAGAGAACGGGAACCCCTTCGTGGACAGGTCCGCGCTGGCGAGATTGCCCTGTCAGCAGAGGGGCGAGGATGAAGACGCAGCGGCGTTTAAAAAGAGCAGCAAGCTCCCTCGTTCGCCACCTCTGGTGGGAACCATGGAGGGCGGGCAGAGCCCGGCGCCTTGTTCCCCGCCGACTCCCAAGAGGACACGGGACCCATCCAGTCCTGCTAGCACGCAGAGGACAACGCCGGCAAAAAAGAGCAGGGCAGCGAAGGAATCCAGCCTTGCTTCAGGAGGTGTCCGTCAAACTGATAGACAAGACCACGCGGCACATTACTGTCTCTACGAGGAAGGTGTTTGCCAAATTGAAGGCCCGCCACTCGGGTGTTCTCGAGGCGAGTAGAGCGGTAATAAAGGGGGACCTAGATAGGCAGGAAAGCCAGGACGGAAACATAAAGTGCCCGAACTGTGCCCAGTGCCCAAACCGTGCTTAACGCATGGAGAGCACAGACAAGGGGCACCAGACCGTTGCCGTATGGAGGCGGAATGCAGCAGCCAAAACGGAGCCCTGGCGCAGGGTAAACCAGCCGGATGGCCCAGGTTTGCCCGCGCCCAAGAAGCCGCTTGCGGATCCACAGCGGACTGCCGGCGAAGCTGAGTTGCCACACGCTCCCATCCGGAGCGAGGGAAGCACTAACCCAAAGAACAGCTGGGAAGTCGTGGCTAAAAAGCCGAAAACTGCGCGCCGTGCGCCGTGCGCGTCCTGACGCGGTTATAGTCCAGGCGAGAGGAAAGTCCTACAGTGAGGTGCTTGCTTTGGTGACTAGGAGGGAGGAGTGCGGAGAGCATGAAGGAGAGCATCGAGAAAGTGTTCGGCGACTCGGCGTCTGTGCGCGCCACAACAGAGGACGACTCAGTGGTTATGTTGGAGATACGAGACATGGACTCCATCACAACAAAGCAGGAGGTCTGCGCCGCTATCGCAGGCCAGTTCAACTTCGAGGCCGAAAGGGTTAAAATTCGTGCGATGCGCCGTGGGTATGCCGACACCCAAACGGCAGTGGTTAGCCTGCCCGTCTCTCTGGGAAAAACCGCCCTCCACAGTGGCGAAGTTCGGATAGGGTGGACCGTCAGCAGGATCCGCGAGAGAGTAGGCCCACCTAGGTGCTTCAGATGCCTGGAAACGGGTCACATTGCCATTCACTGCAGGAGCCCGGTGGACAGGAGTGGATGCTGCATAAAATGCGGGGAGCAGGGACACAGGGCAGCCTCATGCACCAAGGAGGCATCGTGTTTCATCTGTGCAGCGGCGGGAAGGAGGGAAACGAGGCACCAGGCCGGCGGTAGAGGATGCTAAGCGGGAACAGTAACCAAAGGCCCATATGCGGTTGATCCAATTAAACTTGAATCACTGCAGAGCAGCGCAGGATCTCCTGTCGCAGACGGTACGCGAGCTAGGCTCGGAGGTGGCAATCCTCAACGAACCCTACAGGATAGGCAGCGGCCGTGACTGGGTCACAGATAGCACTGGCAGAGCGGCCCTGTGGCTCTGCGGAGCGGAGGCGCCGGAGATGCGCGAAATAAGAGCGGCCGAGGGTTTCGTCCGCGCGAACGTGGATGGCATCTGGCTGTACAGCTGCTACCTGGCAATAAGTCAGCAGGATACTGAACGAGTTGGACTGCGACCTGCGGGGTCGGAGCAGGGTGGTCGTTGGAGGCGACTTCAACGCATGGGCCATGGAATGGGGCTCCCCCACAACCAACGCCAGAGGCCGAGCAGTACTGGAGACCCTCGCATCCTTGGACGTGGTCATCACCTTCGCCAGCAGCGCACTGGCCCGGCAAGCAATATGGAGGGTCAGCGAGGCCTACACCGCTAGCGACCACGAGGCCATCGAGTGCTCGATAGGCACCGCCTGCCGATCGAGAGGCATACCGCCTCAGCCTAAGAAGGTATTCCGACAGGACA
The DNA here is from genome assembly GCA_008042515.1 of Drosophila truncata. NCBI lineage: Eukaryota > Metazoa > Arthropoda > Insecta > Diptera > Drosophilidae > Drosophila > Drosophila truncata. The sequence goes on from VNJQ01004515.1 coordinate 16,722, forward strand.
CCTTCAGGCCGCTAGATTTTGCAAGCGCACTGGAGGGCTTCTCGGCCGACGCGACCGTTGGAGCTAACGCAATGGCCGACAAGCTGGCGGAAGCAGTGGAAGGCGCCTGCAACCAGCGCATGCTCCAAAGGAGGACGTTCAGGAAGCATCACTCGCCGGTGTACTGGTGGAGCGAGGAGATTGCGGAACTGCGTCACACCTGCCATCGCACCAGAAGGCTGCTGTAGCGCGCGCCAGGCACCCCACGCCTCCCTGCATGCAGGACTGATGGAGGACTTCACTAACAAAAGGGAGTGCTTCCTGAAGCTGTGCGATGCCGCCGACGAGGATCCTTGGGGAGGAGCCTACAAGTTCCCAACGGAACGACAGGCTGTGGACTCTCCTAGAATGGAGGCAGGTGACGTCCACTGGGTCACGGAAGCTGAGGTCCTTCAGGCCGGAAGGAAGCTCAAACCGGAGAAGGCACCTGGACCGGACGCGATCCCCAACAGAGCGACGAAGCTGACGCTACCGCTGCTGCCGGCGGAAGTAGCCAACCTGTTCAACAGGTGCTTCCTGGAGGGGACGTTTCCCGACAGGTGAAAAAGGCAACGACGGCTGCTGCTGGCCAAGCTTGGCAAGCCACCAGAAGAGGCATCGTCCTACAGACCAATCTGTCTGTACCTGGAGCCACGGTCAGCAGCAGAGTGCGAGTCTGGGTTCCAGAGTCTCAGCCAGCGTCCCGCAGGCCTCCGTTCTGGGACCTCTGCTCTGGAATTTCAAGTACGACGGAGTCCAAACCCTGGTGGGCTTTGCCGACATGGCCATAGTTGTAGTAGCAAAGGAGCTGGCTGCAGCGGAGACCCCCGCGAACGAGGTTATACAGGCCATAGGACACATTCCGTTATCCCAGACTTAACGCGCTGGGTGGAAAGGCCACATGGTCAAGTGGACTTCTACCTCACTCAGGCGCTCAGTGGTCATGGCTGCTTCCGGCAGTACCTAAAGCGATTTGGCCATGAGTCGGAGGATTGGTGCCCCGAGTGTTGCATGGGCATAGTGGAGGATGCGCAGCACGTGCACATCGAGTGCCGCAGGTTCGGCCTCGAACGCCAGGATCTGGAGGCAGTAGCAGGATACACCATCAGCGCGGGAACCCTGGTGCCGAGAATGCTGGACGACCTGATGGTGTGGGAGGCTGCAGCGACTTTCGCTGCACACGTCATGAAGACGCTGAGGGCCCTGGAGCGTAGGCGGAAGGAGCAGCAGGAGTAAGGGTCTCCGCGCACGCGAAGCAATGCCAGGCGGTGATACCGCGTGGTGCGCACCCTTTTCCTGTTATCGTATCCGCTATGTATCTGTTTTGTAAATTGTCTTTTGTAAGTGTCTATAGTGTATTGTACTTGGTAGGGTAGTAATAAATATTGAAAACAAAACAAAAAAACATGCATCAGGGCACTTAGCAAGAAATACATAGATAAGTCAACCGTAAAAAAAGTGCTGTCATCAGAATGGCTGAGCCTAGAACCTTAGAGCACCCGAACGATATGTCTAGAACCCCAGAGAGCGTTCGGCTTTTTCGGGATCGAAGCATTCGTTTGAACGAGAGCACAAGAAATCACTTCTCAGTCGCAGATCGAGCGCGGAACGATGAGCATGGTTGCATTTCTTCGCGTTGTGCTCTCGTTTCTGTGTATGTGTGAATATGTGTACCAGCGCTAGCACGTTTGTATGCGTGTGCAAAAGTTGGGTATGCAAAGTCTTTTTCGCAGATCTCGGACGGCCACAGCTAGTGCGTCGCGCAGGCTCACTTTATGCTTATGACGTCACAGCAATACTCAGCGGCTAGCGTTTGCATTGCGCGACAAATTATTTTAGTAATCTAATTATTATTACTACTTATTTTAATTTAAAATTGACCAACCAGCAGTTATTATTGCATTCCAAATTGTTTTAAAATATTTTTATTTGTTTCAGTACATTTGCAAATTTATAAAAAACAAAATTAATTGTAAACCAGAAAATAATAGATTTATGGCAAATTTATCACATTATTTTTCAATTATGAACAGAATTTACTCACAATATACGCGATATCGTCTTCTGTTGAGGTAGGCTCTCAAAGTTGACCGAATGCGTGTTTCATGTACATACAGTGGATAACATTAATATTCGGTGCATTATTTTTTCAATTTTAAACGCGAAGAAAATTCTTAAAACTAAATTTAAAAAATAAATTAAAAATAGCAAATGATAGCTATTTTTATTACTTATTCATAGAGGTACAGATATTGGGGCTTTATTTTAAATTAAATGTAAAATTAAAGAAAGACTAAACAAGAAAGGAAGCTAGCTTCGGTTCGCCGAAGTTTATATACCCTTGCAGATTCCAATTGAACTATAAAATTAAAGTCGAAATTCTGAAATAATAATAAGTGGTCAATTCCCAAATTTGATTAAAATATTTTGAGAAATAGCGAAACTCTGAATTTTTTATTATTACCCTGATTGTTCCTATGGCAGCTATAGGATATAGTTGTCTAATTTTCATGAAATTAAAACTAAGATTCTCAAACAATATTAAGTGGCCAAATTTCAAATTTGATGAAAATATGTTGAGAAACAGCGAAGTTATGAATTTTTTTATTTTTTTCTGATTGTTCCTATGAGAGCTATAGGATATAGTCGTCCGATTTTCATGAAATTAAA
>VNJQ01004518.1:0-30506 GCA_008042515.1 Drosophila truncata
GACACACTTTAAAACGAATCTACAAAGACATTACAACGACTATGAACATTTCACAAAATTAAATATATAGTACAAACCCCATTGATTCAAACTCTTTTTAAAGATTTATCAAGTTCTTATTTTTGGTTAAGTTTTTTTAGTTTAAGAATTGTCAAAATTTTCACGCTTTTTCCCTGAGGTTGTGACCTTAAAAAGTGAATTACGCAGAAAGTGCGCAAAAGTGCACTTTAATTTTACATTCATATGAATAAGAATTGAATTACCTACAACCCAGTATTAATATTAAGGTGAAACTAGGTGAAACTCCGTTTATATCTCTAACTAAACATTAGTTTTTGTTATTGATTAATACACCCAAAAGCTCTGTTAAAAACACTCAATTACAGGGACAATCACAAGCAATCCAACATTTGATAAACGAAAACATATAGTACAAACCACTCTTTTTCGATGCCATAACCACTTTATTAATAAGTACTAAGTTTAGTGCCTTTTTTTATAAACTTTAAACGGACTCTTTTTTCCAAAAATAAGCGCTCGTGGTAACGACACTCCGAACAGCTGTTTTTAACAGCCGATAACTTAACAGAGCGTGCCTCTGTTAAAATTTCTGTTACGTAACATTGAAGTCTGATGTTATACTAACATAATGACGTCATTAAATCTTAATTTTAAGGACTTTCGAAAAATGGGTTTTTGGCCAGAAAAAGTGGTCATCCAGCCTATAGTGCAGCGGAGTAATTTAAACGTAGGGGACACGTGACTCCATTCCCTGTGTGTTTTTGGCATCTTTACGACTTTTTGTCTGTTGGTTGTCACATTTTTTCTCGGTTTTTGTTACTTTCGCGTGTTGAGTTGGGTTCTTGTGTTACGCTTTTTGTACTTTTTTTTATTTTTGCAACAGCCATTTTGTTGCTATTTTCGTTTTCGTGCAAAAAGAAAGGTTGTTGTTTTTTTTTGGCTGTTTTCGAAATTAAATCTAATTTGATGTGCAAATGTGTTGTGTCGGCACTGGCGCTTTGTTATTAGCCACATTCTGGCACGTTTGGCACTCCCTTTCGTTATCCTTCTTATCCTGCGACTTGCGGATACAGTGGTAATTCAAAAATGGTCTTCAGACTGCAGAAAATTGATTTTTGAAGATAAGATATATATGTATGCCTTATATTTAACGTTTACTTATGTAGCTAATTGCTATGTATTTATGAATTCTTTAATATATTTTCCCATACAATTTAAGTTTTTAATTTTCTGTTCGAATTTTTTTGCGAAGACGCTTAATAACAATTTTTTTAAGATTTTGGAGTATGGAATTTAGTGCCACAATTTGATTTTAAATAATTTGATTTATAAGAAAGTTAAAATGTTGTAAGGTTCCCTGTATCCTGTTATCCCACCCTCTTCATCTACTTGCTCGTCCTGAATTAACAGTTAACGAGTAAATGGCTTACGTTGTCTTTTCCTCCTCGTCCTCTGGTCCCCGCCTTTTGCGGTTTCATTTCATTGCAAGTTGCATTTTGTTTGTTTTTCGCTTAAATTTTTTTTGTTTGTTTTTGTCGTTTTTCGTTTTATTTTTTACTTCTCTGCGGTTTTGCCAGGAGACAAGGACAGCGCCAACGTGTGATAAGCCAAAGTGGCAAAATTGTTGTGGGATCGGGGGAGCAAGGATGGCAGGAAGCGTTGCTGATGAGGGAAACTGCCGATTGGCACTTGCAATTAAGCGTTTGGTTTTAAATGTCAATGGTGGCAAGCGTTTTCCACAATTAACTTATACGGCAACTTTTGTGGTCTGCAGCTATGGTTTTATTCCTTGAATTTTGTATTTTGTGAAGATTTTGAGAAATTTAAATGGTATAACATTTGGAAACTTTATTGCAAGGCGGAATAGAAATCGATAGTATGTCCGAGAAAGTGGTTTAGACATCAAATAACATTAAATGTGTAATAAAATGTTAATAAAAGAATGCTATATAATTTTATACATATAGAAGAACAGCTAGTTTTTTTTTAATTTAATAATTAATTTATTTTTAACATAATTTAGATTGTATTTAAATAATTTTAGATATACTGCGATAATTATTTTGTATAAATACATATATTTTCCTCTAAAAACTCCAATAAAACACATATTTTTAAACCTAATATATATGTTCAGCTCCATCAAAATCGCTCAGGTTAGATACGACCAACTGATCCTTAAAAACTTCATGAACTCTCCTATTCCCATCCCGTGACCACTCTCTCCATCAAATGGTTTAGCAATTCCATATTCACAAGCCGATGAGAGACGGACAAAAGTCATATCGACCTCTAATCATGACTGTGGTCTCGGCAGTTGTCCGTTGCTTTGGTTGATTCGGATGCAGGCGGAGGTGGACCCACCTCCTGTGAGACCCCCTTCGGTCACTCCGCCGCACAAGTCCACCTGCAACTCAATTCGTTTTGTGGCCGAAACACAATCGAAAGCCAAAGCCAAACCCGTCCCGCAATGGCTGTCAAATTATGAAAATGGAATATTTTCCGGTGTGCCTGACACTTTAAATGAAATTTGAAAAGCAATCACACCGCAGAACCGCCACACCACACCGCCACACACAGTGCTGTCACCCCCTGGCTGTTTCCCTAATTGCTCAATCAAAAAACGTATGCAATTCCGTGGGGTAAATCAAGCTGACGCTGGAAAATGCATTTTTCCCAGCCAAAAGAAACTAAATTTTATACTTAAACATTGCTTCAAAGGCGAAAGGCAAAAGGATGGGTTCACTAGCTGGGAGGGCCGGAAGATGAACGGAAGTGTTTGGCGGTTTTTCTCGGGACGGTGGTGAGAGGTGCGAAGGGGGTTGGAAAAACGGGGGAAAACGAATGAAAGTGATTGCCACAAGCAACAGCCAAAGACAACAATGCCAAACTTTGGCTGTACCAAGGAGTTGTACGAAATGCGGGGAAAACGGTCGAGAAAACGAAGGAAAGCAGGGGAGAAAAGTGGGCATGGCTGCTGTTGGGTAGCGGAAACGGAAGCGCATTGAGCAAAGTTGCAGTTGTTGGCTTTTGTTTCGCCATCTCTCCAGCGCCAGAGCAAAGCAATTTAAGTTAAACAAGCGCTCAACGCGGGTCCTCCTCCTTCTCATCCTTTCGTCCTTTCCCTTTCCTCGCAGCTTTGGAGCTTCCACCCTCCTAGTCATCAGTGTCCTTTTGCCCCGCGTTGCACACAATGAAAATGTCAAATATTTTCCAAAATCCTTCGTTTCGCTTGGATTTGTTGCGAGCGCTTTTCAAAAATGGTTTTCCCTGATTGACTTAAAGTTTTATTTCTTTTCCAAGAACTGAGCTGACATTATTCGGCAGTATATCAAATGGGCTTCATTTTTCAGTTTAAATTGATTTCATGGCAAGAGCTTAGGGGGAAAGCTAATTAAATTAGTTAAAGTTTACTGAATGGAGTTGGGGGAAGTTGAGAAATATTTATTCAGTTAGGGAGAAGTTGAAAATATACAAGAGATTATCGAAAGTGTTTAAAAAGTAACTTAGGTTCTTATTTATATACAAAAATTGTCTAAAATTATTTATAAAGTTGTTAAATAAATAAGTGTAATAAATTTATGCAGAGTTTGGTATCATGACAGGTTTATTGCATTCTTTTTAAGGAATTTAAAATGTTTTAAGCCTTGTTGTATTGATTTTAAATTGTCTATATTGTTAAAAAGTCCTAGAGAAGCTATTCGTTCTCGTCCTAAGCTGAAATTAAAATTGTAATTTACTTAATGTAGTATCGAAGACCATTACTAACCCCTTATGTAACTACCCTCTTTCATTTCCGTTTATATTTATTAAAACTGCAAAGGTAATTGGATAATTTAGTGGGTTCTACCAAGGCTGTCATTATTTCAACTGGCATTATTGCTTTCACAGTCTGGTGACATGGGCAAGTGTTTGAGCCGAGTCCTTTGGTTATTGAATATTCAATTTCAATTTATGGCAAGGCGAGCCACAGACACAAAGCCCAGCCTCGAGTTGGGCCAAAAGTTTTGTTCGATAATTGCGGGCGGAAACCCTATTTGGTTTGCTTTCCCTCCGACTTTCCCAGCTTGCAGCTCTGCACTGGCACGATAATTATTATGTAAATTGCTTAAAAATTCACCGCAGGTATACCCAAGGGATTCACTTTGCCTCAGTTCCTGCACCGCCACCTTCCCTGGAGCCGAGGTCCTTTCGTCTGGCAGCCGTTGCGCTGCATTAAGCTTGATTGCATTAAGTTTGCTTTCGTCTTGCCAGAGGTGGGCAAGGGATAAGGTGAAGGGGGGAAGTTAAAATGGGGCCGGAATCCCTTCAGTTTCCGGCGGGAAGCGGGAGGTACGCTCTCACATTGCCCTTGCCCAATTTCATTGCGCTTTAATCTATGCACTTTGGATTTCTTAGCCTGCATTCCGTATTAGCCAAATTTTCGCATGCTCCGTTGCATGCCTCTCTGGGTTTTTCCACGGGGACCGAGTCCCGAGAAATTTTTCATTGAACTATAGCTACAGAACTGTGGATTGGTATACCAAATTTTAGTGATTTTTAAGGACTTTTCTTTACCTTTTAATGATGAAAATTTTGATTTATTTTTAAGGTTAATTGAACATGAATAATCGTCACAATAATCGGTGTTTAATAAATTATATATTTCATTACTAATCATGTAATTTTTAATTATAGTAAAAATGTATTTTTATTTCCCCTCTTTGACAATAAGTTTATTAAATATCTGTGTGTGTTTTTAGTAACCACTGTAAGTTTGCCAACAGCCTGTGAAATTCTGCCTTGTTGCGCTTGACAGGATATTGATGACCTGCACCTTCAGTGCTCCACTTCGCCCTTCACTCATCCTGCCACCACCGTCATCATCATCAAACTTGTCTACAAAACCAATTTAATCTTTAGAGATTTTAACACATTTCACTATACATTTACTCACACATTGTATGAGCTGCTTCCGTTTCCTATTCGGAGTTCTTCCTGTTGAGCTTGATGTGATTACTATTGTTTTTGTTAGATGCTAATAATTAATTTGTGTGCATTACAGCAACTTTGACTCGGATGGCAAATTGCCACATTTCACTGAATTTGAATGAATTTTTTATGTCGGATTGTGCAGCAGCGCTTGTCAGTGCGAAATTGTTGATTTGTGTGAAGTCAAGTTGATGGTACAAATGCTCCTTGAATAAATAAATGCATTTTTTATTTGTTTTTAAAAACATGTTTGCATTTAACTTTATACTTTTAATATGTAAATCTTTGTATTTGTGTTTTGAATTAAAAAACATAATAAAATTGGATAAATATTGATGTAAGCCTTGTTTACCTTTATTCCACTTTAAATTTAAAGTAGAACTAACAGAAAAGTTCGTATAAAATCATAGTCAAAATATGAATACTTATTTCCGCTGAACCTGAATTTAAATTTAACCTTTTTTTATAATAAAAATATATCGGACTTCCATCTAAATCACGCCTATATAAGTCTCACAGTCTCCCTGAATTTCAATTACTTAACTGGATTACCCCTGACGGTGCCAGCCATTTCTCTGAGATTCATTGTAATGCTTGAAGCTGGCACATGCATGCCCGAATATATCTTAATCCGTTACTGGCGCCGTAACCGCTGCTATTCCTCAATCCTCAGTTCTCAATCCAGGATCCGCATTTGGCCTCAAGTGCCGCAGCGCAGTTTATGCAAATGAGGCAATGCCGCCGCTCCTGCGGTTTTCGGGCCGTGAATCTGTCAGGACAACTATCTTCTGTGGAATGGGTGTGTGTGTGTGTGTGTGTAGCTGGGTGTGCATTGTGTCCTTGTCTTGGTCTAAATTACAGTCGGCGGCTGCCTTTTGGCCACGCCCCTTTGGGCCAGCTCAGTCTGCGTTCATGCCCATTGGGCTACTAATTATTTGTTAACATAACACGAGTGGCAATTTAAATGCAATTAGGTTCGGCATGGGTTTCCCGCCCAGAACTCGGACTGTGCTCATTAGAAGGACTTGGGTCCTTCGATTGAGTGCGCATTTCAATTGGCAATTTAATTCCTTTCAATTGCCAAGTTGGCAAGAAACTTAATGAGCATTTTGGATTTATGAGGGTTAACGAGGGCAGCTTGAATCGATGAAGCGGAATCATTATTGTATCTATCATATATAGAGTCAAGATTTCTAATTAAACAATACTTGTGGGCAACATAAATCTAAAGGGTAATTATATTTTCAACAGGAAGATGGTTATCACCCTTTAAAAATTTAAAAGCAACTAACTAAGCATCCAACTTCTAACCTATGTAAATGGTTCACCTTGTGCAAATTAATTCAATTTGTAATCAACAATGCGTGACTTCCAATTGACAATTTAATTAAAAGACCAGTGAGTGACACAAAAAGCTAAAAATTATGCCAGCATCCTGGAAAATCCTGGAACCTGATGCTGAAAAAAAAACCAGAAATGCAGACACTTTATATCCTTGCTGTTCTCGAGGTCACCTCCATCTCTGTCTCCATCTCTGTCTCCATCTCCATCTGCATATCCATTTGAATCTGCATTGTTTTTTTTTACCCAAGCAAAATCTATTTAAACAAGTTCCTCCCAGTAAATTGCATTCGTCTCGACTTTGGTCCGAAGCCGACCAAATGCGATTACATGGGCCACAACACAAAAGACAGGACTCGAGGACAGGCGGCAGCAGCGGGACAAGGGGCAGGAGCAGGAGCAGCAGTAACAGGAGCAGAACTTAGCAGATGTTGTCCTCGTGTTTTTGGCATTGTCCAAGCTGAATGCAGTGACCAGAGATCAAGCTGGTAAATCTCTGCTTGTTTGCTGCATGTGTTTTACTCTCCAGCACTCGGGTATCAGGTATTTGTTAAAGGGATTACAAAATGCAGACTCTGTAGAGATGGCTGACAGAAGGACATAATGCTAGGAATAATTGATAAAACAAGAAATATTACTTACATTTGGAAACACAAAATAAGGCACGTACAAAAAGTAAGAACGATATTTATCAGGTTTTTCTTTGAGATCTTTAAGGTAAAATTATATTTAGGTTTATGAAGAAAGTGCAGAAAATAATAAATTATTCCCATAAAATAGCATTGATAAACATATAAGTTATTTAAGAGTATTATTTCTCAAAAGTATGATTAATTCTTGTAAATATTTCCTGAATTACAAACTCCTAAAAATAATGTCACTTACTTTTTGTATATTTATTAATATAAACTGATAATTATAATAATTATTCCTGACTATAATAAATTCTAGAATATATTTCTTAAGCTATTTATTGTAACAAAAAGATTCGACCAAACCTGGAACCAATTTAATCCACAGAAAAGAGTATATGAAAGCACACCTTTCTTCACCTTAAGTCAAATGCAAAACCTTAATGCAACTAAGCCACACGATGCTCTATCTCCTCAGCAAACAATGTGAAATAAAAGTACGCATAAAAGACGAACAGAAAATGAAATGGGGAAATGGAATAAAGTCAAGTAAAAGTGTACAACGAGTGGACAAATGTGCGTCCCGCAATGAAGTCTCCGAATGAAATGCATGCAAATGAGCTGAATAATGAGCACTCCCTCTACACTGTCTCCACCTCCATGTCCGATCTGTGACCTCTGGACAACCCTTTTGTGGCACTAATTTCCTGAGCAGTGCCAGTGGGTTGGTGTTCGCTCTTCTGGCAGAGTCCAAAGTGTCAGTAAGTCAACAAGAATGCACTCTGACACCGCCCAAAGGAGGAGGCTGTGGGACATACTCAGAGAGCACTGACAAAAACGTAACTGAGTTGATAAAATATTTGTAAAAATGTAATTTTAATTAATTTTATTATAAAATATATTGGCTTTTTCTACATTATATTTTATTATACTAAAAATCGCTTTTCTTCCTTAATATCCTAGTTTCTTATGATTTTTATAGGCTCATTTCTCTCAGTACAACAATCTCTGCTCTGTTAGCCTCTGTTGGCCAGTTGGAGTCCACTCGACACTTTGAATGTCATTAAGCTGTCCGTCCAAGCCGGATCCCAGAAACTCTGGGGGTCTTCTCTTGCCTCCTGCCCGGACACTCAGTCAATGTCTCACTAACAATCGTCAACAGGCTCAAGCAGCGTGGGGCAACAATCACGGTTTCTGTCCCTGTTCTCTTGCTCTTGTTGTCACCCATCTCCCACAAATTCCCTCAACCCCTAAGGGACCCTGGCGTGTATATATGTTGAATGCATTTTGGCCCAAGAACGTTTGTCAATTTTACGCTTGTCGACTTTTGTGAATTGCCCTTTTTTTTGTTCCGTCCATGACGACACCTGTATTATTGTTGTATGCAAAACGCGTCCTGCGTGTTGTAATTGTCCTAGGTCCAACACTGCCGGTCAAGTTAGGGGCCAGGCCCAGATGCCAGAAGGTGAAATATGCTTGAAAAATGCCAGTGGAAAAAGGTCACACCGATGACGAAGCGAAGCCGATGAATGGCCGGCAAAAAAAGATTGGCAAAGAGTTCACAAGGACGTGGCAGGACAAGTGACTAGACTTAGAATTGGAGAAGGTTATTCATCTAATAAAATGGCATGGTATTTACATAAAATCAATTAACAAAAGTTGATTGATTTCATTATAAATAATTAATAATAATTCCTTTGAAAGTCTCTTCCTGCTGATAAAGTTTAAACCTAAACCTTAGTCACCTTTTGCTCTATATTTTAAAAATTCATTGATTAAGTAATGACCTCGATGTGTCAGGTCAGTGGAAAGCCGCGAAAACAAAGCGACCACCGAAAAGTATAATCCAATCCCTGAGCTCATTGGCAAAACATCGGCGGTGACCCCGATGCGACGCCTTGTCTGCCCCGGCTGACATGGAATATCCCTAATCGCCGATGGCTGAGCGCAAAAAGCAGCGCCCGAGGCGACAGCAGCATTTAGGGGCTTATTAAATTGCCATTACCTAAGCCGGACATCATCATCAGCAGCAACGGCGCCGCCGCCGCCGCCGGTGTCCAGGGTCGCTGTGCATACGAAGGCGAAGGCTCGGCATTTGCCACTCAAGTGCAGGATTAGCGGCGATGATGACAACAGCTTGACAGGCAGCAGGTCCATTAGAGCACGGGAATGGGGGCGATGTAGTGTTTGGCCCAGGAGAAGGTAGTCCAGGTGAGCAGAGGGAAGCCTGACGAGCTTAAGGGGGCAGCTAGTACGCACACGTCGGACAGGGCCCAAGGGTAATGGGAGTGCACTTGGAAAATGTTTATATCTATGCCAATATTGGTTAATAATATATAATTAATCAAAATATTTCAGCTAACAATAAAATTTAAATAATTACAGATAAATAAAGATCTGAGATTTAAATGGAACATCGAAATTTTATATGATTTTGGAAGTCATTCGCATTATTGCGAAAATCAGTCCAATTTATTATGTATTTCAAGTGTAATAATTCCCCGCTGTGCACTAAATAAATCCTTAGAAAATATTTAACATTTAAATGGGGCAAAGAAAAATTAACCAAAGCTGGCAGGCCAAGCAGGGCTCTCCACTCCCACAATGGAAGCAGGAGCAATGGGTGGATGAGGTGTGGTTAGTGAAAGAACTTGCCACACAGCAAATGCGAAATAATCCACAAAAGCCGAAACGACAGTCCCGACACACACAATGTGCAGTAAAAGTCGGAGCTAGCGACAACAAAAGCCAGGACTCTTGAATGGCCAACGCTTCCCCAGAGGACCCCACAGCTGGCCGAAATCCCGAAAAGAGTCCGAAATATATATGGACTGAAAGGGCCACACAGCCTTAATCTGCTTTAAATGGCAAAGAGATTTCTGCGTTTTCCAAGCCCCCTCCCGATCCTGCCGACCCAAGCCGCATTCATACGGCAAATATCAAGTGCATCATCATCGTCGTCATCGTCATCAAAAGGGGCAGAAAGGACGGACAAACGGACATTGGCGAAGGACACTAAGGAACGTGGCCAACGGGAAGGGGACAAGGACGAGGCCAAAACTGCATTAACTTGCTCCCAGCTCAATATCGAGCAGCAGAGTTCGCATCGAAGCCTCAAAACTTCACAGGTACACTGTCTATAAACAAATCTTTATTTAAAAAAATGTTAAAATAAGTAATTAAACTGTTAAAAAGCCTGTTAAAACAGAGAATATTAAATAGGCTTTGCTTTTTATATATTCTTAGCAAAAAATACTTTATTTCCATATTAAATTTTAGTATATTTAAATGGTATTATTTTTTCAAAGATAATTTATAGTATTTACTTATAAAGAATCCCCTTAATTGCTTCAAGCTTTCAATCTAATCTCCTCAGTGTACTGTGAATGTCCTTGGCTTGCAACACAACATCGTTATTATCGCACTGAACGCTCTAAAGTACCGAATAATCTACAGGATAATGAGCATGAACGAACCTTAACGTTTTCTCTTTTTATTTTATTTTTTACTTTTTGAATGGATATAGCGAATACCGACTGAAGTGAATAGTGAACAAGCCAGAGCTGAGGGGAACGTGGACTCTGCCCTCAAGTGCACTCAACTAAAGCAAGCAAAATCTGTCGAGAGCTCACTGAATGCTTGTTTAGAACAAAAAAGATAAATAAAAATAATAATCAAGTTGGAAGCGAGGCTCCTTCTGTAAGCAGCGACAAATTTCAAAGCATACAAAAGCCAAAAGGAAGTGGCGAAAAGATATATTTTTATAAACTTGACGATAGTTATGGGAATTGTGCAAGTTAACAGAGAGAGTCTTAAAAGGAAATATCAGTTTAAGATACTTCTTGATAGAAATATTAATTTTAAAATGTAAGAAACCCATTTATACCTTAAACTTATTCATTTCATAATACATTTCCCTTCTGAGTTCCATTTTCTTTTCATTTAAACTGACACACGAGGCACTAAACATTCTGATTTCACATGAATTATTTGGTCTTCTGGAATATAATGCCAAATGTTTTATGCCATTGGAAAAGACCCCAGGCAAGTTGTGAAGCCACTTCTACCCGGCATCGTCGCCTCCTTACGGCCGCAGATATTACTCGTACATTTAATTTTATATTTCTCATATTTACATGGAATATTTATGGTGCATAACGCAAAGAGAGAGGCAACTTTTTGCCATTTTGTCAACGTTTTTCATGTTATTTTTCATTTATATGTACCTTTTTTTCTTAACATTTTTGTATTTATTTTTGTGTGAGCAACAAACCAGAACGAGTTCATTAGTTTACTGCTGTGTTCGGTTGATGCCATTTCTGTACTGCTGTGTGTGTGGCCAGAAGCATCAAGGCATCGTTCCGGGCCATCAGCCAGTGCTCCTCATCCTTGCAGGACCTCTCTCTGCTCCTAGTTCTCCTGGTTCTAGCTCCTGTGCCTTCTGCATTTCTCATGGCGCCGTAATGGGAACAGACTGTGGCTGCTGCCACTGGCTTTTGTAATGAAAAGTTGTGGCAACTTGTTGTGCACGCCATGATTTGATGCCCTTTGCACTTTTAAAGTTTCCATTGGAAAGTTATACATGCCGGTTACCGATATGCATGCAAGTATTTTAAAGTTGAACTATTCCAATAATGAAACGTTTCAGCTTAATTAGCACATACTAAATACGAGAAAATAACCAAAACATAAGTATTTAAATTATTTTTCATTTAAAACAAGCATAAAATTCTTAGCAGAAATTATTAGTTTTGTAGAATATGTTGCAATTTAAGCAATTTAAAAAATGAACACATTTCAACGAATAATTTAGATAAAATTATTCAAATATTACGTATACGCACTCATGTACCTATGCACACTGAAAACAGAGCATTGGAATGAGAAATATGGTGAAAGGAAGTAAGATATAGCCACCCAGACATATCCTGAGTGTTTTTTCATGTTTGTTAATCATTTGCGTGTGTACTGCCAGGGGGAAGGAACTCAGATGACGTCACAGATATGTTAAGTACTCTGCATCCCAAAAAAATCAGAGTGACATACGCATTAAGCGAGTTGTATGGGAATCAATAACTAATGCGACATTGACTACATTCCCGCGGCAACTGAAGAGAACACTTGTCGACTTTCCAAGCCCCCATTGAAAAGTTCTTCAGCAACAAGGGTTAGATACAGATCCAAAGATACGGCTTCAAGTGTTCACAGTTCAGTGCACAACAGTTGCTTTCACCGAGTTGCTTCCACTTTTATTTCAATTGCAAAACTTTTTACAATATTCTCAGTTCGTTTCGCAGTTTCTTGATGTTTTCTCTATTGAGATACCAGAAATGCAGCGTGGTTTAAGTCAAAAGGGAAGTGAGATGTGATTTAAATGAAGTTGTTTTCAGTCGCTTAAAGCTAAGATGTTCAAGGTAGGTAAGTTTCAGTGGCTCCAAATTTAGTGTTCTGCAGCATATATATCTAGCAGCATAAATATCTAGCTGCCGCATTGCATCATTGAACAAATTGCTGAAGCAACAGAGGCCACTAAAATTGGTTAGAAACTACGCCATGTGACACACGTTACTTCCCTGTTCCTCTTGCAACAGTTGAGAATATCAATTTACTTTTATTTCCCCGTATGTTCGTGGCTATGTTTTGGGGGAAAAAAGGGTTAAACTTGAACACAGATGTGCTATGGGTTAAAGACTGGTTAAATACCCTGTAATAATTTTTAAGAGGGATTATAATTAGCTAGTAAGGAAGAGTTAGTATAGAAGTTAATAAAGTAAATAAAAACCTTAAATGTTTCTAAGTATTCAAAATAAAAATGTTACAATATTTATTATTATAAATTTATTTTTTAGAGACTTCAAGATTCCTTCAAATACCCCCAACCAATGCCTGGGTACAAACCAAATAAAAAACCAGCTTCCCCTCTCGTTCTCCTCCCGCTTATAAATAAACTCAAACCTTTGCTTAGCGATTCGATTCAATTGATTCAATTGGGATTGTATCGGGCTCCGTTTTATGCTCGTTTTGGCCAACACATATTACGACTCAGTCTCCTGAAGTCTCCCCTTTGCCACAATATGGGCGCCTGTTCCCGAGTGCCTCATTTATCTGTTGCCAATGGGTTCATGTCTCCCTTCGTCCTTTTCGGCAACGTTTTACGTGTGCGCGGGACATTTTGCTGGAATGTAATGTTAGACGGGGATATAACTTTTTTATTTTCAAGTTTTTTTTTCGGGTTGCCCCGTTTACGAGCCGATAATGTTATTGGCGCTGGAATTTTATGAATTGACCATTTTCCTTTCAAGCTGGTGAGTGGCCGGGATATTCGATATTTTCCCTATGACTTGTGCAATTTGCATAAAAAATTGTGTCACGACTAGTTTCGTTACACTTCGTTCCAATTCTTTTGTGCATATTTCAGCAAGTTTAGGGGGGAATCGGAGTACGCCTTGGATCCCTTGGAATTTTTGTATACTTTGAGCTGTGCCTTTTCTAGCCGCTTCATCGTCTCATCCCATTCCTCTGAATTCCTTTGTCTGCAGGACAAAATATTTTGCGATTTTGTGGATGGTGTTCCACAGTGGTTTTGGGCATGAGAAGCAATGTTTGCGGGTTGGAATTTGATATATGCAAGGACATAGAAGGCCACATCAGGTGGAGTCGAAATTAGTTTGTTGGAATTTTGTACCAAATATAAAATTCTACAGCAAATTTTTGAATTTTTGAAACCTTTGACTCTATAACATAAAAATTTTATTCTCTTTAAAATTAGCTAAAAATGTCTCTTTAAGTACATTTACTTTAAAATCCATTTATTAGGCTTATAAAACTTATATGAAAACTTGATTGTTAGTTTCAAAGCTATAATTTAACCATTATTTAATGTGCACGCAAGTTTGGATATGACCTTTTGTCACCCTAAATATAATATTACTTCAAAGGTGTCAGAAGGAAGTCAAAAACCCAGGAAGTCAGTCGAATCGGGACCTGAAACAAGTCGGTTGTATTTTATCTTAGGAATAAGAGAAACTTGTATAAAACACTTTCAAGTAAGGTCTAAAAATATTCATTTAAAATTCTCCCTATGTTTTTAAAGAGCCCGAACAATTACTTAACTCTTATAGACCACAGTGCCTGTATCCTAGCCGCATGTGGGAGTGTATGTGTACATCTGTGAGTGACTGTCAGGCATCGTCTGCACTTTGACACTCGTACAGAGTTGCATTCCTGCCATTGAGCTATTTTGCTCGAGTGGGAACAGAAAGTTTCGAGCCAAAAAATAAAAAGTTTCCTAAAGAAGAAAACTTTTGCGGACGGCGCAAACTTTTTGTTCTGCTCGGTGCTGCCTTGGATTAATATTTTTCTTTGCCTGTCTTCTCGTTTTTTGTATTATTTTTATATATATAACGCATTCCTGGGTGTTGTGTATTTTTCTTGTTACTTATTTGTTTTTTTTTTCCCTGGCACTTGAAATGCAATTTCAAAGAAGTATTCTACTGTAGAATATCAAAATACTCGAATGATTAGTTGGCACAAGTTTCTGAGGAAATAGTATTTTGTAATGATTTCCAGGGAGTGCCAATTTATTGCTATTTTTGTTTAAGCATCATTGAATAGCCAATGTGCAATACTTTTGGAATTAAAACCGACCATAGATTATGAAAATATATAATACCTTCCGATACAAAACCTATGCATATTTGTATTACTATTTATAGAAACACTAAATTTATAGATTTTTAATTTATTTTATTTAAAAAATCCGGTAATCATGGTCAGGCTTGCTTATTGAGTTTTAGAAACTTGAGGAGAATTTGCTTAAAGACTAATTTCACATGCTCAGAGTATGTAAGAGTAGATGGGTGTGTGTACTAGATATATAATGATAATATACTGTAGAAGGAGCATCTGATGTTTGTTTATTGGCCATCTATCAGTGCCATTGGCCAGAGTTCTCGCTGAGTTTCCGTGGATCGATGTTCAGTCCCAGCTTCTCCAATTTTCGCACCTTTCGCATTTGTTTGGTCAGCCGCCTCTTGAAGGTTATCTCCCGGTTAAGATTCATAATCTCAATGGTGTCGTACTGGCGTATATTCTTAATTGTCTGCAGGATCAGGTTATCCGTCAGATGCAGCTTGATGGTGGACATCTTCATGAAGGGAGCATCCCGGCGTCTCAGTTCCTCCCTGTAGGCAAAGAGGGTGTAGTGCAGCGATGGTAACGAGGGCAATGGACGCTCCAGTTGTGGGAACAGAAGCTCAGCCATGGTTGTCTCTTCCTAACTCGATTTTGTGGTTATTTAACTATATCGGAGTGCTGCGGATCGATCTGCTCGCCTCGAAGGTCCAGAACGCAGTACTGTCAAAGGTCAGACTGCTCAGATTTTTATACGTGAAATTGTTCATTCTACCTGCTGTTGTTTGCATGAAAAATCTGACACTTTTCCACCGGCACCTTTTTCTGGGGAAATCCCCGTAGAGACGGCAGCTGGCGCTAGTCCACTTTGCTACCTGCTGGGACAGCTGCAAAATCCTGTTTTCTTTTAGCACGCGATTTGCCGGGAATTTCCCATCCTGCTGCCACAGAATTGTATCCGTACAGTTATCCTTCACTAAATGTGACACAAGTAAAGTTCTGGATTTATACTAATCTTTAAATTAAATTGTATATTGGTCCTACAACCATGGAAAGAACAGAGAAAATAGTGAAGAAAAGCAGAGTTGAAATAGCAAAAAACTAAATTAATTTATTTTCCATTTATTTTTTCAAATTCAAAAAATGTTGATTTAAAAATGTTTAACCTTGTCCCACTGGTCTGCAGTCGCAATTAAAATAAGTTGCAATGTCTCAAAGGATTAGGGTTATAAGGACGACAACTAAAGGATTCAGTTTGTTATGTGACCACTGGTGAAAGGTTTAACTACGCAAAATATCTAATAAACCTGCGCATTCCTCACTTTTTATTGTTTAATTTTGTTCGATTGCTATAAAGAGTGTGAGAATATGGACAACACTAAAATGTTCGTATTTGTTGTATTTTTTGCGTACTTATAAAACAAATACAATTTCAAATCAGAATTTGTATAATATAATGGTTCCTCAGTCTATATCGGTTATTTTTTACCCATTCATTTCCAAATTTTGGAATGGATATATTCATGATAATTTTAATTATTTAAATGTTAAATCTTTATGCAAATTTTAAAAAAATTGCAAAAACTAGCATACAAAATTTAACATAATTGGTGTTATTGTTTTTATGACTTTGTTGTGATTTTTTTTAAACTTTGTTTTTACCACAAAAATTATATCAATAAATAAGGAATAAGAATTGCTTATAAATTCTTCAATAGTAAAATATAAAACATGCGAAAAATTTCAACAAAATTGTACTACAATTTTGAAAAGATAAATAAATTGTCAATTTCAATAAAATATATATTCAAATTTGTTTCAACTTTGGATTTTAAAAGTCTAAACTTTTCTTTCCCGATGTACATATTTAATTATTTCGCATGCAAAACTAATAATATGTTTTCACCCTTCTACCTAATGACTTTATTACAAATTTATTTCTTAAGGAAGTATTAAGTTGTTAATGGGAAAATGTGAGGAAGGAAACACTTTGAAAATTGAACGTTTGCAACCAGCCCTTAAGTCAGTGCCAAAGCTGTAATTATAATTTATATTGCCATCGTTGCGTCACACATTGTTTTTCCATATCATTTTTGACATTAAACACAATATTTAATTATTATGTAAATTGGACAGACATTCCGCAAACAAATGTGACCGTTTAATTGGGCAAAATATTTCAATTACGCGAGAGTCACAACGCCAGTCTAAATGGCAATGCTGTCACCGAGAAATAAGCTAATTAAAATCGAGAACACAATTTATAATTTATACATTTCGGTGTTTTTCATATCATGTTTTGCGGCTCGGTTTCCACATGTCATAATTTAGGCATCCTACAACTGACCAAAAATTAATGAGACTGCATGGACATACTCATAAACGACTGTGGGAAATGCCAGTGCAATAATACTCTTATGTTGTTTATGCATTTTGGGAAATCTTCCACCAATTGTGGTGGGGTTATTTAAAGCGAAAAACAGTGACAAATATTTGCACATAAAATATAGCTAGTTTTGTTTCGGTTGCGAGGGAACTAATATAAAATTTAATATGAAAATATACTTTTTAATGTGATTTCTTGAAAAAGTACAAATTTAATTACAGAGTATACTTAACGTTCAAAAATCTTTTTGTAATTAAGACAAACATTTCCCTTTCAGTTCTCGCTCGGAAAGCTTTTTCAGGATGTTAGCCCAGCTATTTCCCCTGATTAAGGAAAAGCCTCTGACGGAGCAGGTACAATCCCGCGATGCCTTCATCTACCTGGATCGGTGTGTGTGGTACTTTGGCTGGACAGAGCCCAGCGATAAAAGGTGAGTTATAGAAAATTATGGATTATATAATTATATCAAATATAATATATTATACTTCTAGTAATATATTTTTTTAATATGAATATTATTATAAAAATACTTTAAATTAATTTTTTAAACAAAGGTGGGCTCGAGTCTACAGCTTATGGACCATTTTCACGGTCGTAATTGTTCTTATCCTGTTACCTCTGTCGATGGTCGTGGAGTACATCCATCGTTTTCGCAGTTTTTCGGCCGGAGAGTTCCTCAGCTCCTTTGAGATTCTGATGAACATGTTCGGCTGTTCAATGAAGTGTGGCTTCGTCATCGCAGGACATCGAAATTTTAAGACAGCGAAATCTGTGCTGGATCAGCTGGATAAGAGTTGCAGGAGTGATGAGGAGCGTGCCAGGGTCCATCGTCATGTGGCAATTGGAAACTCATTATACGTTCTATATCATTTTTTGTTTACTTCCTATGTGGTCACCAATTTTGTGGGCTATTTCCTGGTGGGACGCCATGCCTGGCGCTTGTACATTCCGCTGCTGAATACCGATGAGAACTTTGTGGTGTCCAGCCTGGCAGAACTTCTCCTCATGACATCCGTGGTTACCATGCAACAGTGCACAGATGTGTGTCCTGTTGTTTATATGGTACAGGCTCGGTGTCACATAACCCTCTTGAGAGATCGCCTGGAGAAGTTGCGATCGGATCCAGATAAGGATCACGATGAACACTATATGGACCTAACCAAATGCATCAAGGATCACCGCTTGATTTTGGAGTACGCTTCTTTGCTGTTTTTTATGCCCTATTTTAATTATTAAAAATTTTTCAACGTTAATCTTTGCCATAGCTATATAAACGCCCTGAGACCTGTTTTTTCGGGAACTATTTTCGTGCAATTCCTGCTGATTGGTCTTGTCCTTGGCATATCAGCGATCAATGTTATGTTCTTCTCTTCATTTTGGACGGGACTGGGAACCTTTGTTTTCATGTTTGATGTGTGCATGGAGACCTTTCCCGTCTGTTATCTGTGTAATTACATAGCCGATGATTGCCAAGAGCTCGCCAATTGCCTGTTCCAATCGAATTGGATAACCGCCGATCGTCGCTATAAGTCCACCATGGTGCACTTCCTTCATAATCTGCAGCAACCAATTGTACTAACCGCTGGCGGAGTATTTCCTATATCCCTGCAAACTAATTTATCCGTAAGTCTGATTTCTGGTAGTCTTATCTAAGTGGCATAATAATTGGATTTGTTTTTAAGATGGTAAAACTGACATTTTCTGTGGTGACGCTTGTGAAACAATTCAACTTGGCTGAGAAATTTCAGTAAAAATGGATTAATAAAATTATCACTGTAGACGAAATACAATCACTAAATAAAATAAAAATTAAATTTAGTCTTTAATATATTATATTATTTACGTTATTTATAAAACATGAAGGTTTTCTATTTTTATACCCTTGCAGGGTATTATAGTTTCAGTCAGAAGTTTGCAACATCTCCGACCCTATCTAGCCATGTCCGTCTGTCTGTCCGTTTCTACGCAAACTAGTCCCTCAGTTTTAAAGCTATCTGAATGAAACTCTACAGTTAGTCTTCAATATACTCTAACTCGTACATATGTCGGAACGGGCCGGATCGGACGACTATATCATATAGCTGCCATAGGAACCATCGGTAAAATTTTCGACAAAAAATTATAACTTTATCAGTTTTCAACACAATTCCACCAAATTTGATATTTGGCCATTAATTATTATTCTAAAATTTCGTTTTTAATTTCATGAAAATCGGACGACTATATCCTATAGCTGTCATAGGAACAATCACGAAAATATTTTAAAAACAGCCATAACTCCGCAGCTTCTTAACATATTATCATCAAATTTGATATTTGGCCTCTTATTATTATTGGAGAATTTTAGTTTTAATTTCATGAAAATCGGCCGACTATATCCTATAGCTGCCATAGGAACAATCAGGGTAATAATAAAAAATTCATAGTTTCGCTATTTCTCAAATTATTTTAATCAAATTTTGGATTTGGCCACTTAGTATTATTTCAGAATTTCGATTTTATTTTTTTAGTTCAATTGCAATCTGCAAGGCGAGCCGAAGTTAGCTTCCTTTCTTGTTTCAAATTTGTTTTAACAGTGAAGGAATCGGTGAAGGAATGACCCTATAAACCCTATATATTCTTGATCAGCATCAACAGGTGATTCGTTCTTGCCATGTTGTGAAATTTTTAATGGCGAATTGCAAAAGTGAAATATCATATCTTGGCCAAGAATACGGGAATTTCAAAGGCGAAAGCATAGCAGTGTTTGTTTGTGTTTGTTTAGCCATGTTCTAGACAAAATAATTTTTTTCGAATTTTTTTCCAAGTTGTGGAGAAATAATGGAATTGTAAAAAATAAATTAACATCAACGTTTTTATTGTAAACAAGTTGTTGTTGTTGTACACGAGATGTTGTTCTTGTTGTCGGCACAATTCTAAACTCCATTCTGGCCATTTTCAGTTCAAATTCGTAAATTCTGGGATTTCAGATACCAGGCGCACAGAAGGCAGTAGATGGACGATGAGCAAGCATAATTTGCTTTGAGTGAAAGCTTTATTAATGGCCGCCCTTTGTTTACATTTGCATTGACCAATCAGAAGGCTTCTTTGCTTTCCCCTCTCTTAGGCACCGTTACTTCTGTAGCTGTCCGCTACATAAGAGATAATCATCTAGCTATTTTGCAAGATTGGAGAAAAAGGCATCAAAATAGCTAAATGAGCATCACTTGACTTGAGTGTGCACTAAAGCTTTCACTCATTATTTTGAGTGAAAATATAAAATTGAGTGTGCACTAAAGCTTTCACTCAAAGCAAATTATGTTTGCTCATCGTCCATCTAGTGCCTTCTGTGCGCCTGGTGTCTGAAATCCCAAAAATAAGGAATTTGTACTGAAAATGGCCTGATTGAAGCCTGAAATTATTCCTACAACAACAACAACATCTCTTTTACAACAACAACAACTTCTTTAAATCAAAAACAGTGGAAAATAAATTATATTTATACCCTTGCAGGATATTATAATTTCAGTCAGAAGTTTGCGACGCAGTGAAGGAGACATTTCGGACCCTATAAAGTATATATATTCTTGATCAGCATCAACAGCCGAGTCGATCTAGTCATGTCTGTCTGTCCGTCTGTCCGTCTGTCTAGTTGGCCGATTATACGCAGATTAGTCCCTCAGTTTTGAAGCTATCTAAATGAAACTTTGCAGGTAGTCTTCAATATGCTCTCACTCCTACATAAGTCGGAACGGGCCGGATCGGACGACTATATCATATAGCTGCCATAAGAAGGATCGAAAAAAATTTGGAAAAAAAAATTATAACTTTGTCAGTTTTAAACGTATAATCACCAAATTTGATAATTGGCCATTATTGGCCATATTATTGTCTTAGAATTTTGTGTAAAATTTCATGAAAATCTGACGACTATATCTTATAGCTGCCATAGGAAAAATCGGGTAAGGTTGGAACGATCCGCAAAATTTTCGAAAAAAATTATAACTTCCCTGTTTCTGAACATATTTTCATCAAACTTTAGATTTGGCCACTTAATATTATTTCAGAATTTTGATTTAAATTTTATGAAAATCAAAGGACTATATCCTATAGCTGCCATAGGAACAATCAGGGAAATAATAGAAAAAAAATTATAACTTCGCTGTTTCTCAGCATATTTTCATCAAACTTGATATTTCGTCACTTAAAATTATTCCAGAATTTCGATTTAAATTTCATAAAAGTCGGACGACTATATTCTATAGATGCCATAACATCAGAGAAATAAAAGAAAAAATCATTACTCGGTTGTTTCTCAACATATTTTCATCAAATTTAAGGTTCGGCCATTCAATGTTATCTTAGAATTTCATTTAAAATTACATAGCTCAATTGTAATATGCAAGGGTACAAATAAATTTCGGTAAGCCGAAGTTAGCTTCCTTTCTTGTTTTTAATAATTTTAAATATATATGATCTATTTAAGATAAATTGTTACATATTTTATTTGAATGTAGACAAATGTTGTAGTCTTAATACCACAGTACCACTCGTCAGTGGTTTTACAAGAGAAAATGTAAATCAGGAATGGATTTTTTACTACGAGGTTTCTAACTCATTTTCTGCTATTTGGTTTGCACAATTTAAAAATTTAAAAGACCAGCAAATGTCTAGAATTTGGTATGCAATACTAGACCAATGTTTTTTACGAATTGGGGAAATTCACATAGCAGCTTTTCCCAAAGCTTATTAATAATTAAACAAAATTTTAGTTAAGTTTTTGTCAGTCAAATGTCTGGAAACTTATAACACAAGATGGGAAGTAGGAATATGTGAATAGTTACGACTAAAATGTACCCTTTAGTTGTTATAGTTATGCTAAGAGATAGTCTCGAAGCGTAATAAAACCTTAGCTTGAAGATTTTAATTTTATTTTAAATTCTAAAACAGCATTGAAATAAATAAAAATAGTCTTCATAAATTAAAACAATAAATAAATGTTGTGAAGGATGTCATATATCGTATAAATGCAATATACCCAAGTTTTTTGGTAAAAAAAAGTTCAATACCTTGTGACATCTACTAAAGGACATTGGCCTAAAAATTCCTATAAAAGGCAATTGTGGTCAAACTAGCTTCACAATCGAAAAGTTACCTCGCACAAGATGTTAAGCCAGTTATTTCCCCGAATCAAGGAAAAGCCTTTGACCGAGCAGGTAAGATCCCGCGATGCCTTCATCTACTTGGATCGGTGTATGTGGTCCTTTGGCTGGACAGAGCCCAGTGATAAAAGGTAATTACATACAGAAATTAAGTGAATAATATGTTGACTTTCAATATTTATTAATAATTTCAAAGGTGGAACCGCCTTTACACTTTGTGGTGCATTTTCACAACCATTTTGGTGCTAGTCCTCCTGCCAATGTCCATGGTTGTGGAGTACGTCCATCGTTTCAGGAGCTTCTCTGCGGGCGAGTTTCTCAGTTCCCTTGAGATTCTAGTCAACATATACGGCTGCTCCCTGAAATGCATCTACATTATGAGGGGACACAATAAGCTCCAGAAGGCTAAACGATTGCTGGATCAGCTAGATGGAAGGTGCAGAAATGATGCGGAGAGATCAAGGGTGCATCGCCATGTAGCCCTCGGCAATTCCTTCTATATGCTTTACCATATGCTATACACTGGCTTTGTGGTGGTCAACTTTACGGGCTATGTGTGGATGGGGCGGCACGCCTGGCGGATGTACATCCCACTGTTGAACTCCGAGGAGAACTTCATGGCTTCCAGTTTGGCGGAGGTTGCCCTGATGACAGCTGTGGTTACTATGGATCAGTGCACGGATGTCTGTCCTCTGATTTGTATGCTGCTGGCACGCTGTCATATTACTCTGCTCAGGGATAGATTGAAGAAACTAAGATCGGATACGGATAAGGATGAGAAGGAGCATTTTAGTGATTTGACTAAATGCATTCAGGATCATCGCTTGATTTTGGAGTGAGTTCTCTTAAGATTAAATATTTATATACAGTTTTATGACCATTTCCCTTAGCTATGTTAATGCCCTGCGACCAGTTATCTCTGGCACTATTTTCGTGCAATTCCTGTTGATTGGCGTGGTCCTGGGTCTGTCCTTGATTAACCTCATGTTCTTTTCAACATTTTGGACTGGGCTGGGCACGTGCTGTTTCATGCTTGATGTGTGCATGGAGACCTTTCCCCTCTGCTATCTCTGTAATGTCATAGTCGACGATTGCCAAGATCTATGCAATAGTTTGTTCCAATCCAATTGGATGACTGCCGATCGGCCCTATAAGTCTGCTGTTGTATACTTCCTGCACAATCTGCAGCAACCGATTATATTAACTGCAGGTGGAGTGTTTCCCATTTGCATGCAAACAAATTTATCTGTAGGTATTCTTAAAGTTTAATTTTAAAATCTTATTCTCAATGCTTATATTATTTCAACTATTTTTCTATTTTAAAGATGGTAAAGCTGGCATTTTCTGTGGTCACTGTGATAAAACAGTTCAACCTGGCCGAGAAGTTCCAATAGAATGAAAATAAATATACAAAATGTAGGATCAATTTACTAGAATGATATGAAAATATTTTAAATTTATAAAATATGTTTTGAAATATGTGTTCTTTGCTAAAAAGAAAAGTTATATATTAAATAATAAACTGCCAATGAATATTTCCGTTTATTTAAATTTCTAATTTAAATTTAAGCCTTTTCCAAAAACTTTTATAAGCAGCAAATCAATTTTTAAAATAAATATTTTACCAGTTTCTCCAGTGGAAAATGAGGCAGAAAAAATTGTAATCGAAAAAAAGGCGTTTCTTGGTAGTTGATAGAAAAATCTAAACTAAACTCATCACTTTTGCAGTCCTTGAAGCAAAAAAAAAGGCAAGTCATTTGGGAAACAGACAATGGGTGCTCTAAGGCCTTTATAAAAGGCAAATTTTTGTCGAACTTGAATTAATCGCCAAAGGAAACCACGGCCAAGATGTTAAGCAAAATATTTTCTCATATCAAACAGAAGCCTTTGACGGAAAAGGTTCAATCCCGTGATGGCTTCATCTACTTGGATCGCATAATGTGGTGCTTGGGGTGGACAGAGGCTGACAACAAGAGGTGAATTACAATTAAAGTTGAAAATATTAATTAAAAAATGTAATTTTGGAATATTCTTTTTTAAAGATGGACTCGCGTTTATAATCTTTGGTCTGTATTCATGGTCATTGGTATCATGATTCTGTCGCCGAAGTGCATGGTTGTGGAGTACGTACATCGTTTTCGAAGTTTCTCGGCCAACGAATTCCTCAGTTCATTCGAGATCTTGGTTAATATGTACGGCAGCTCCGTTAAGTCCGCTATAGTCCTAAGAGGGCACAAGAGACTTCAAGCGGCGAAACGAGTGTTGGATAAGCTGGACGAGCGATGTCTGATTGATAAAGAGAAATCTAAGGTCCATCGCTACGTGGCCATATGCAACTTCTTGTTCATCCTGTATACCATTATGTATGTGACCTATGTGATTGTTAACTTTATGGGATATCTTCTGACGGGACGCCATGCCTGGCGCATGTACATTCCGCTGCTGAACTCTGACAAGAATTTTCTGCTCTCCAGCGGAGCCGAGCTTATACTAATGACTACGGCTGTTATCATGGATATGTGCACGGATGTCTGCGCCATCAGCTCAATGCTGATGGCTCGCTGCCACCTGACGTTGCTCAGGGATCGCCTGGAGAAACTCAGAACGAATCCCGACAAGGATGATGATGAACACTTGGCTGACCTGACCAAATGCATTCAGGATCATAGATTGATTTTGGAGTAAGCTGGTCTTTCAAATTTATATATTATTATATTAATATATTTCCTAGTTATGTCAACGTTATACGACCTGTCTTGTCGGGAACCATATTTGTGCAATTCCTATTGATCGGCGTTGTCCTGGGCCTTTCGATGATCAACATTATGTTTTTCTCAACGATTTGGACGGGTCTGGGAACCTTCGTTTTCATGTTTGACGTCTGTCTGGAGACGTTCCCCTTCTGCTATCTGTGCAATGTCATAATCGATGATTGCCAAACCCTCTCTGATAGTCTCTTTCAATCAAATTGGATGGGCGCCGATCGTCGCTATAAGTCCACCTTGATATACTTTCTTCACAATCTACAGCGTCCCATAACCCTTACAGCTGGTGGAGTCTTTCCCATTTGCATGCAAACTAATTTGGCTGTAAGTTGGTTTTTTTTTTAAATTAAGTTTCTTTTAAAATTATGGGACTTTTTTAGATGGTAAAGCTGGCCTTTTCTGTGGTCACTGTGATGAAACAATTCAACCTGGCCGAGAAGTTTCAATAGAAGAAAAGAAAAATATAAAAATTATAACAGCAACATATAATACAAAAAAATCATTAAAATATCTTTAAATATATAATCCTGAACGATATATTCAACTTCTTAGAAGACTTAGAACAATTTGTAAGCACTTAATATAAAAGAAATTAAAGACACTCAATGTTCAGAGATTTAACGTGAAAATAAAGGACATATTCTCAGAAATTTCCGAAAATATATTTAAAAAAAGGACTATGCTGTAAATATCTTCTGGAAATAATAGGGTTATCCATTTAATAATAATGCCTGCCGAGCCTTTATCCCACATTTAACATTTAAGAATATCACAGCCATTAACTTCAACTCAACATTTCGACATGTTCACTATAACTTTAACTACCCCAACTTCATCAGCATTTAATATAAAATTAACGTTCACACTTTCCAGTAGCAAAAATATATACTTCGATTAATTAAGAGACCTGAAAAAGGATTTTAGGTCACATTTATTGTATGTCTTTCTGCACACGCTTGCAAATGTGGTGGCCTTTGCATTCATGCGTAGCTGTCCTTAATGCCAAAGAGTCAATATTATTACGGTCGACGCTTCGCGTTTATGGTAAAACGCTGGCAAAAATGCTTTCAATTAATTAAACACCCAAAAAGCAAGGCAATATAATGAGAATGCAATGTTGTGTGCAAGGACCACCAGAGAGGCCATGAGGAGGGTTTCTCCCGACCAACTCAATCACCAATGATGCCAATATACAGGACATAGCAAGGCACTCAGCAAAATTGATTAAATTGGGAAATAAATGGAAGAAAGAAAAAAAGTTTTACACACAAATTTTGAAGCAAGTAAAGTAAAGAAAAAAGAATTGAAATTTAATTGGAAGAAAATTGTTCTTCCAATTAAATTTCAATTCTTTTTTCTTTTGTACAGAATAACCCTTACTTTTTAGCATCCTTTGTCTGCCTCTACTCAACATACGATTTCCTTATTTGTTTTTTAGTGCACTTTACGGCAAGTGCGGCGTGCAGCTCATTAATAATACAGATAATGTGTTTGGCGGCAATCATTTTTCGGTTGCCTGCCAACAGCGGTGGCGCTGATTAACACCGCCAATGGTCTGGTCTGCAAAATGACAGACGAAGCCATACGAACGGGCAATAATAGTAGGTGGGGAAAGGTTATTTTGTTCAGACCATAAAGCTATATATATTTGGGAGCGAGTAAATGACGATTTTTGTAATGTTTGTTCATTCTGTTAATGGCATGTTAACGTCGAACGATTGAAACGATCCTGTAAACCATAATTGCATTCAGTTGGAGGGTAAATTACAACATTAAGCAATTGACAACTGAAATTTAAAAAGAATTTCAAGGTGGTATGGCTTGCCTGCAGAGGAATATTAATTTAAATATCAAATATATTTGGAATACTTGAAGTCGGAGGGAAATTTTTAAGGAATTACCGTAAGCAGCATTGTAAATCATTAAATATTTAATCAAAAAATTCCCTGGCTAGTTCTGGTAAGCCAGTAAATAAATATAATACATTTTCCTGTTATTTCCTTAATTAATTAGGTTCGCAGCATTTGCATATCAACAGCATTTAAATGTAAATCGGATTCAGTGGCTTAAACCTCCTTGGTTATGCTGCGAGACCATAAAGTGCAAGTTAAAGTTGGGTCAGTAAATCCGCACGTGGAGCCGCGGCGCCTGGAGGATGCCATGGTGTCCCTTTCGCGGCGCTGTCCACTTAATAAAGTGCAAACAGGCAAGTGATTATTTCACAGCTATTGTTCGAAAAGGATGCGGGTTACGCCCACAAGGAGGAATTTCGCGGATGGGGCGGGGTAACAAAAGGATTTGCGTAATAACCAAAGAAACGAAGCAGAACACCCGAAACAGATAAAAAAAACTGACGAAAAAAATAATAACGAACGCGAAAAACATTGTGCAGCGCGTATAAAAAATGTAACTAAGGAAATGTATACAATAAAGAGAGAGAGAGAGAGAGAGAGAGAAGAAGAGAGGCTGAGAGATGGCGGGAAAGAGGAGGAGATGGGTCATCTAGAGGCGAAATTTACGAGCTGCTTTATTACACACAAAGACTGTGGCGGAAATGGTCACGCACTCACACACTCAAGGACCTTTTGATCCTTTCGCCTTACCTACACTCCCACAATCACAGATTTCATTCTCAGTTTTTATTATTTTATTTCGCGTCAGATGTGTTACGCTATTTCATAAATACTTTAAAAAATGTTTAAATTATGAATATTTATGTGAAAATAAATTAAATTAATTTCAATGTAGTTCAAATTGCTATTCTTTCAAGATTTAAATGTTATTGTAACAAGTATATTTTTTATAATTTTAAGAAAACTATACAAACATCAAAGTTTTTAATGAAAAATGGCAATCTATTCTGTAAAATTATATTAATGCATAAATCCATTAATAATAATAATAATAAATATATTATTATTAGATTTAGTAATTTATTACTATTTAAAATATATTGTTTTCTTATAAGAATATTTATTTTGTATTCTTCGTGAGGCTGCAGTATAAAAAAATAACTATTCAAATATTAAATATTAAAAAGTAATACATACTTAAATAAAAATATAGAAAATTCTAAAAATTGTATTTTAAACAACAAAAATTATCCTCAGTTTTCTTACAGTATTTTCCGATTTTAAAAACTACAAAAATAACATACCTAACCCATTTTTTCACATCCATCATTTGACTAATGTCACTAAACATTAAACATCCCACCATATGCAAATTTTCCTTATCCTTTCTAGCTAGCTATTCCCTGGCAAAGACGATTCTGCAAAAAATAACCTCACAAATTAGCGTTCATCATCAATCAAATGCTGGGGCCAGCAGCAGCAGCTCCAGTCGAGGTCAATGGGCGGAGGGCTGACGCTAATTGCAATTTGTGGTTTCATCCAGCTGCAGGAGGAGCATCAAGGCAGCAGCAGCAGCAGCAACAAGCTCGATATATGTTCAATGTGCATATATTGCACCCACTTCGAGTTCCTGATGATGATGGATTTTCGGATGGAGTGCCGCGAAGCCGAAAAACCACATCGACATCATCGTCATCGTCTTCTACGAATTCCACCCAAATTCGAAGGAAGTTCGTGAACGGGAACGGGAACGGGAAACGGGCAAAGCCAGGTAAACTCAATCAGGCCAGGGAGGTCAGGTAGCTGACATCAGGTGCGCATATTCAAATCAAGTGTTCAATGTAGCCTTAGGGTGGCATTGCGGCCTCCTTCTGCTTAAGGATATAAATGGCCTGGCTGTGTCTTTCCTTTGATCTGCGGTCTTTAAATATTTTTCAAAGAAAATATACATAAATATGAAGTAATTTCTTTCATCTGAATATTGTTGTGAATCAAACAGGTAAGGATTTCAAATATGCTAACCCAGGAAATATGTACATATTACTTACTCAAGGTTAAAGGGACTATAAATTGGATATTTGGGTGCACTTGAAGAAATTATAGGACACATTTGTGATGTTCCCGAGTGACTTGCATTATCCCGAGTCTAGCCTACATTTGTGTTTTATTCATTAACTACTAAATTCATCATATGGCACGCAGAAATTAATTTCCCATAAAACTTAACCAGGTTTGAATTGCTTGTCAGGACAAATATACATACATTTGCTTGTATAAATTGAAAAATAAGCCAGTGCACTGACAGAAATAAGCGCTGTCATGGCAGCTGCCAAGGGAAGTCATGACTCGTGTGGATCCTCTTTCACCGACTGACTTCCTTCGTCATATTGTGCACTCCTGCCTCGATTAAAGCGGCATTTGTGGCATTTGAGGCATGCGGCACACGCTGCGTATGAGCTATTTTCTTAAGCCAGCGCCAGTTTGCCTCCCTTAACCTTTTGGCATCCTTTGTTCGGCCGTGTGAATGTGTGGCATGTGTAGCATGCAGTGTCCTTCCCCTTTGGTGCCCGTCTTGTCTTATTGAAGAGCATCCTGTGAGTTATTTTTATAGAGCTACTTTAGGCCCCTGTCTATACACTGATAGAAAAAAATGAGAATTTTGGTCATAAAATCGTGACCATTTCGGTCACGAAATCAACCCAAGAATTTTTCGTTCTTCTTTTGATATTTTCGTTCTTCCTTTAAGAATTTTTGCATTCTCAATTCAAGATTTAATAAATCTTATTTCAAACAACAAAAGAGTTTGAAATAAGAATATTTAACGTTTGAATTGAGAAAAAAAAATCTCAAATCATTCCCAAAGTACAACTTGACTTGAGAACAAGAAAATCTTAAATCATTACCCACATTCTCAAATTAATATTTTTTAAATTCTTAAAATGAAACAAAATGCAGCTTATTTATTTACTTTTTTTATTAATATTATTTTTTAAAAGTAATATACTTAAATTTCTTATTCTTTAGAGTTACATTTTACATAGTAGAACCGTTAAAAGTATCCGACAAGCTGGAGGAGTTCACGACGCTTTCTTCAAAACAGCTCTCATACGGCTCTAAAGGCTTGTGTTCTATTCCAAACTGAAAAAAAAATAATTAAAGAAAAACGAATTAATACATTTAATAAAAAGTTTCCAGTTAGTGAAAAAACTTGCATAAAAAGTATTGCAGCTTGCGAAAGTCTATCGAATTCCAAAATATATGTGTTGTGTGTATGTATTTTTTAACTGCACTTTTTTGCTGGTTTTTTTAAATAATTTATTTATTTGTAACCTAAATTCCTCTTACCTCCCAGAAGATAACTCGCAATCCCAATGGAGGAATAGCCTCCCGTAAATCGTCATCCCTTAAAAATTTCAAACTCTCATATGTAACGGAAGCTTCTGCAAAAATAAATAAATATAACTATTAACACAATGAATTATAAATAATGTTTTAAGATTTTCGACGCGTCGAATGCTAAATAGCAGTGGGTGCATATGACAAATACATGCATATGTACACACATGCATACATACAAACATATGTACATATGAATTTAGCTGCAAACCTTTTCATGCGTTTCTGCACAAGCAAAAATATGTTATAAAACAATAACAAATGTATAAAAGTGAGAGTAAGAACAATGTTATTGTTTTATAACATATTTTTGGTAGTGCAGAAACGCATGAAAAGGTTTGCAGCTAAATACATATGTACATATGTTT